>SNQJ01S0015898.1:86708-108998 GCA_010110895.2 Picea sitchensis | reverse complement strand
ATTAATGTCTTGCAAATATTTGAATTTTTATTCCGTGGGAATATTTGTTATGAATATTGATGGATTATTCTATTATATGTGCTAACTTTATATATTATCACCGTATGCTTGCGTATCTTGGTTGTTGAGGACAAGTTGCAGGTATACATCTTTGAGTCAAGTGCTCAACGATGGACTTCATCGAACATCTAGACGAGATAGGCTCGTTATCTTGTCTTGTTACCATGTTTGTTTATATAACATACTTGAGATTAGAGTTGATTTCTGTAGTCATTTCCGTCTGTTGTGGTTTACCCCATTCCATAGAGTGATTTTCCTCATAACAGAATTGGCGACCATACTGGGGATTGAATCTTATTTTCGGGGTTTGGAGTGTTTTTCTCCTTAGATTTTTCTCTGTTAGCTTGCGTTTTCATGTCATATGATTGCTTGACAACCTATTTTCATTTGGAGTCTAAGTTTCTTGGCATTATCCTTAACATGGCAGTGTTTTAATACACATACATGGTTTTTCCCTGGAAAGACAGATACATACGTGAGATGTTGTTCTATAGGGAGTGTACATACACGGTTTTTTCCTTGACAGTCGCGTACATCATCCTTTTTTGCTTGATTGCTGAGTTTGGTGTTTGTTGGGTAAGTTTTGATGGTTGTTGAGTCTTCTTGGGTCTCTGTCATAATTTTTGAGTGCCTGCAGAGTGATAGGAAACCTTTCTTTGGTTGAATTTTCAGGCGGTTTTTCTTTCTCATCATATTTTTTATTGGTTTTCCTTATATCTTGGGCTAGGTGGTTTCTTCTTGATATCCTTCTTGGTTTGTCTCTTTTTTCTTACAGTAGGGTTTATATATCAAGTTGTTGTTCAGTCCTTCCATTTTCATTTCTTTATATTGAAAATACAAAAAATATACATTTTGCATTATGGCATTTGATCTTTTGGGTTCTTATTATTGATCTTGATACATGTATGGAAAGATTGCATCTTATTTGAAATCGTCAACTTGAATTGAAAATTGCATTTTGAAAAGATTATCATTTGTTGAGAATTGAAGTTAGGACTTTGCATTATATTCATATTCACTTCTTTTAGTTGTTGAGTCATAACATCATCAGTTTCATGACCACATCTTTTGAGTAAACAAATCCACTAAAAGTAACACTGATAAATTTAAAATTGATTGGAAACAAATTTATTTTTCAAGGTGCACAAACTAACTTAAGATATAGAGCCTTGTAATAGGATTTTGTGAGTAAAATTATCCAAGGCTATTAAACTCAACATATGTGTATGACTAAGGGAGTGGTGAAATCCATTATATAATTGGTGACGTCAGGAGGCTCCGCTCACACTGGAGTTAAGCACAATGTCGTGCGAAGTTGGTTGAAGAGATATCCCTCTAATACCTTCTTAGCGTCAGAGATATTTCTGGGGATATATTCGTATCTAGGGGTCTTGCTAGGGCCTTTACCTTTGTGAGAGGCGGTGTTTTTGATATTTCAGGCTTTGTTACCATGCCCATACAGTGGACCTGACTTACGACTGTTCTCCTATGCATTGGTTATATCGTGGTGGCTTTAGTTTCTTGACATAGGTAGCCACATAGGTTACTTGCAGGGGTTATTCTGCAGGTACCCTGGGTCAGATAAAGGTCAGACAACACACAACCTTTATGGAGGGTTACCTCTCCAGGGGTATCTGACCGACTACATTGTTAATCCCATGAGGGCCGTTATAATTGATTTTGATACCTCCGATATTTTGAAAGGAGTCTCAGTCCCCTCTTGGGTGAGGCATACCTACTTTAGTGAGGGAGTCCCCTTTTAACCACTATATCATGTTTGTGTGCATATTTTCCTTTTTGTTTATTTTGGTGTTCTCTTTGATTGTTATTTGTCCTCATGATTTGTTTTATATCTTGATTCTCGAGTCATCGTGGATTGAAACCCGCTTCCTCGCAGGTCTCCTCGTTTATTGAAGTTATCACCGCATCTTCAGTCTTTTCCTTCTAAAAGGCATAAAGTTATCAACAGTGGTACACACACCTCCACCTACCAAACTTGTGGTCATACAAGTTGTTGGCACTGAGATTCACCGTCAGACTGTAGGAGGATAAGCCCAGTACCCATCAAAATTTTTGTGGAGGTAGGTTTATGAATGGAGATCAAGTGGACAAACCTCAATAAAAGAATGTTTCAACACAAAAAATGGACAATCAATGCAAAGGGAAATGAGGTCCTCATTAACTTCAGTCAGTGGTTTAAGGTTAAAGGTGAGTAGAGGGAAGACTTAGTGAGAAAGGTGGACAAGTCTGCTATGAGCATCTGACTTTCAAGTATCTTGGTGAAGAAAAACTCAGGCACAAGAACACTCTTGAACTCAAGTTTCAGACACCGAAATATGTCACAGTGGCATAATAATCAAACATCCATTACCATGCGACTATAAAAACTCGTATGGATCCTCCATGCACAAGAATTTCATCATAAGGGGAAATAAGATAACAAAGAAAAGTAATGGAACAGGTCACAACAACATTATAATCAAACCTACATTACAATACAAACACAACCCTCGTCTGGATCCTACATGCACGAGTGTTTCATCACAGTTTAAACAAAGAGATGAAAGAAGTTTAATTCTATTAATGCGAAAGTATCAAGCCTCATACAAAACCAGAGAACAACTCTATTATCAAAATATTACAAAATAGGGAGCTTTTCTCAACTAGTTGACGACCATAATAAAATCTAGAACTGATCTATTTATAATTGGATCAATTCACAATTTCCAGGAGTTCAACTTGGCCATCCCATCCAAAGCTTTACGTATATGCATCCTCCTGTTAGACTGTGCATGTATCCTTTTGTCAAACGCAAGCTTAGATCAACATGGGCCTGCAGGAAAAACCATCCATTATTGTACCTTGAGCTGACAACCTTGTCTCCTTAGCCATAATTTCCATGCTTTCTATTTATGGACTGAGTTGAGGTTTCAGCTACCAATCCCTGCTCATTAAATGAATCCTTCTCGGAATTGGAGCACGGAGGGATGACTATCAGGCGACCACCTGTCGTTGTTGGATAAGGCATCATATGCACACGTGATTTCAGGGCTACAGGAAGCGGTTTGGGCCCACACCACTTTTGGGACCGAAATGCACCCTCTTCTGCCATGTAGCATCCCCAAAAAACTGTGGTTAGGATTTCGGCCCGCCTTTGGATTTTAACGTCTGCACAGCTTGTGGCGTTGAAATGATCGAGGGTCATTGATCTGATAGTGACCTGTGATCTGTGTGTGCCGACTATTTTAGCACCCCCGAAAACTTTTTATCTACCTGCCAATTGTGGGATCCTTCCAACAACATTTAGAGGTGGCGCTAAACTGAACTGTATAGCGGATCTCCTCCACTGCAAACTACACTTTCCCACTCGCCTGTGCTCCTAGATGTCAACTGTGACCCTGGACAACTTCATGTGATAATATTGGCTCCACAGGGGATGGCATGCTCCCTGCGAGCTGCCAAGAATGTGCAGTTCCAGTGCCTTAGTTGTTGGGTTGTGGAGTCGAGCTCAAATACATTTCGCTAAAGACTGCAGGCTGATATGTACACTTCTCTACTTACAAAAGAAAGAAAACACACATGCTCCAGAAGGAGCTTATTTATGTACAATCCTACGCTAACTGATTTTTTGCAAAGCACTAGGTAAAAACAAACTTCCACCAGAGCCATCCAAGTAATTGATTAACAAGTGAAATTATTGATCTGGAAAAGATGAATGAAAGAACCCATGACATACAAAAATGCAATTCGAAAGGAAAGAAAAACCAACCCTTTTTTGACAAATTTTTTTTTGTCATTTGAACTGCTCAAAGACTCCATATAATCATAAAATGGATCATGAAAATCATAAGGAAAAACCTTAGCCTCATATGGTTCCAAATGAATATCAAATATCCTCGGCATATCCTCTTTCCCATGGAAGCTACAACTTTCAGCTACCTTCAAATCTGAACATGGTTGTGGACTAATTTCGTTGTTAATTATATGTTTTTTGATGTTGTCTGCAGATCCAAGTTCAAGCATGGTGAATGCATGTTTTCTAATCTGCAAAGATGGATGATCAATGTCTTCTATGGACCCGGGATGGATGATTTCCACACAGTGTTGTTCCTTAATATACAAAGGAAAAGGCTTTATAGTATGGTCTTGAAATTTCTTCATATCCACATCGGAATCTAATTCATAGTTGTCATACACAGGCTGGATGCTCAAGTCAACAAAATGTGATGTAGGGATCTACTCTTCTTCGTATGAATACTCATCAAAGATAGGTGAGACCAAAACTCTTTTATCTTGCAAAGACAAATGAGAAATCTCTTGATTCTTCTCTTCAATCACAGGTGAAAATACATCATGGGAAACCTCTTGAAGGAAAAGAGAAAAATCCTCTTTTACAACTATTTATTCGTTTAAATCTGAGACAACAGGTGTGTCAAGGGAAAAATATAATGCATCTATGGCTATGCAATGATCAAGACTATTATCAATCATATCTTGAAGGTTTTCTTCTCAAAAAAAAGAAAGAGAAAGAATTTCATCCATATTTTCAAAATACTCACTTATATCCTTACTTTCTCTTTCAATCATATCTTCACAAGACTCGTCACATGAGGAACACTCTATTCTCTACTAAATATCAGACTTGAACCTTTCACAACACTCTTCAATAATTGTGTCAGAAGAATAATACCTCTTACAATACTTGTTGAAAGCCGCATGAAACTGTTCCAGGGAGGAGATGCTAGCAAGGGGCAAGGATCGATACCACTCACAAGCATCTCCCTCTAATGAGTACATGAACATATTCATTAATATGTCCTCATGATGTATTCCCCATTGATGCATGAGTTCATGAAACTCAAGAAAATGTTCAGCAAGGTTGTCATCTCTATGTTCTCTAAATCTGGGAAACAAATCACCCCACTCATCTATAGTAGGAACAACATTTGGAAAACCAGGAACAATAGAGAAATTAAAAGGAGCAAACCTCCGAGCCAAGATGGCTTCCATATGACAATATGAATTCTTAAAAATGTGGAGTTTCCACTGGATTCTTTAACTATGGAGTCTCCAGGTGAATGATATGCAGTCTGAATGTGTCTGGTCTTTGCTCACCATCAAAGATCAAATCTAATCATTTTCATTCTCCCAGGGAAGATTTCTTCATTTTCGTCCCTAGCAGTGGTGCCATTAATGTTAGCATTGAGATTCATCCTCAAAATGTAGGAGGATAATCCCATTACCCATCAAAATGTTTGTGGAGGTAGGTTTATGAATGGAGGTCAAGTGGAGAAAGCTCAATAAAAGAATGTTTCAACACAGAAAATGGACAAGCAATGCATAGGGAAATGAGGTCCTCATTAAATTCAGCCAGTGGTTTAAGGTTAAAGGTGAGCAGAGGGAAGACTTAGTGAGAAAGGTGGACAAGTCTACCATGAGCATCCGGCTTTCAAGCGGCTTGGTGAATAAAAACTCAGGTACAAGATCACTCTTGAACTCAAGTTTTAGACACCGAAATATGTCACAGCAGCATGATAATCAAACCTCCATTACCATGCAACTATAAAAACTTGTCTGGATCCTCCATGCATGAGCATTTCAGCATAAGGGGAAATAAGATAATAAAGAAAAGTACTAGAACATGTCACAACAACATTATAATCAAACCTACATTACAATACAACTACAACCCTCGTTTGGATCCTCCATGAACGAGTGTTTCAGCACAGTTTAAACAAAGAGATGAAAGAAGATGACTTCTATTAATGCGAAAGTCTCAAGTCTCATACAAACCAGAGAACAACTTCGTTATCAAAATATTACAAAATGGGGAGCTCTGCTCAACCAGTTGATGACCATAACAAAATCTAGAACTGATCTATTTATAATCGGATCAGTTCACAATTGTCAGGAGTGCGACTTGGCCATCCCATCCAAAGATTTACATATGTGCATCCTTTTTTTAGACTATGCATGTATCCTTCTTTCATACGCAAGCTCATATTAGCATGGGCCTGCAAGAAAAATTGTTCGTTGATGTACCTTGGGCTGACAGCTTGTCTCCTTAGCCATAATTTCCATGCTTTCTATTTATGAATTGAGATGAGGTTTCAGCTACCAGTCCCTGCTCATTAACTGAATCCTTCTTGGGATTGGAGTGTGGCGAGACGAATATCGGGCAGCCACCTTTCATTGTTGGATAATGCATCATATGCNNNNGCGGGAAGTGGTTTGGGCCCACACCACTTTCGAGCCTGAAATGCACCCTCTTTCTCCACGTAGCCTCCCCACAAAACCATGGCTAGTATTTCGGCCTGCCTTTGGATTTTAACGTCTGCGCAGCTTGTGGCGTCGAAATGATCGAGGGACGTTGATCTGATAGCGATTTGTGATTTGGGCATGCCAGCTATTTTAGTGCCCCCGCCAAATTTTTATCTGCATGTCAATTATGGGATCCTTCCAACCGTGTTTAGAGGTGGCACTAAACTAAATTGCACAGAGGATCTCCTCCACTGCAAACTCTACTTTCCCGCTCACCTATGCTCCTAGCTTTCAACTGTGACCCTGGACAACTTCATGTGATAACACAAGTGTGAGTATTGAGTCGAGTTAGAAAGATATTGGAAGTCCTTCGAATCACATACCTATCGTAGTTAATGGAACTCCTATGTATTCGACCACTATGGTTGTAGTACTAGAGATTCCAATCATCACTCCTATCTAACCTACGGTTGATACTCATCCTATAGTGACAAAACCTTTTGGGTCTATTTTTGGTACACCTAGGTACAATACTCAGTCCATCCCTACGACCTCTAGCCCTTTCTCTTATGGTATGTCAAATATCACATTGCAATTTTTGTCATCCATTCCAGTGAAGAATACAAATCCTAGTATTGGACTTGGGGGCATGGCTCCTTTGCATATTCCATTCTCATTTGGTGGTGCTCATATTCCCCAAATGACTCCTATGGTTGGAATCCAACCTCCTTTTCACCCTGGGTCTAATCCTAGTCTTAATGTTCCTGGATGGAGTGGTCATCTAGGTGGACAAGTTGCTGCCTATGTTCCATCCTTTACACCTACTCGCTCCACATCGATTATCGCCAACACATTTGGCATGACAAATGCACCTCTATCCTCCGGATTTCCACCCGGGGAGTTCAGTTTCATACTTTGGGAAACCCCCAACCTAGAGCTACTTTGGTTGGGGAAAACATTTATAATACTCATTATAAAATTCCTACTGGAATGATGCCCAACCAACCCCTTATGAATCATTTTGGAGGGGGTTTTTCAATCCCAGACAGGGCCATGGTGCATACCAGAACCCTCGATGGGTTGTGATTCCTTGGCAACAAACTTTCCCAGAAGCATGGGCTTAGATGCCACAACCTCGACTCCCTTTTCTAGCCATGCTTAAGTTTCCAAAATTGTCAAGGTTATTGAATGACCCGGTGCATCATGACCCAACATGGCCCCCCGTCCCCACCAAGCTTCCTTAAGATATTATGAAATTCGAGGGAAAGAATGGTGAGGATCCTAGTGATCGCATCACTATTTTTCATCTTTGGTGCTCTTCAAATTCCCTTAAAAATGATTCTATTCGTTTAATATTGTTTCAACGTACCCTCACGGGGGTCGCAGCGAAATGGTACATAGAGCTACCAGGGGGGACATATGGTAACTTTAACCTGATGGTTTTATTCTTTCTCAACCACTTCCAATTGTAGGTTTGTTACGATGTCGGTATAGAACTTTTTTCGACCCTCCGCCAGGACAAAGCCACCCATATCTCGGATCACATCCAAGAGTGGCATAGACGAAACAGGTTGATCAAAGCCTACATTACTCCAGAGTTCCTATTGCAATGGTTTCTTAAGTATTTACTACCTTATATTTCGAAGGATATCTCTACATCTAGGGTAACATCTGAAGAGGAAGAGATTTTAAAATCCCAACATTTATATCTCATATATGCTCAGTCTAGGATGTTATATGAAATTCTTCCTGACTCATGGAGGTCAGACTACAACCCTAGACAAAATATTGGGCCTCACGCTGATGGAATTATAGGCTCTGCAAATGTTAAATCTACAGACTTGGTGACAAGCTAGTTGAAAGAGTCGTCTCTAAGCTAGTTTGTAGGAGGACAGACTTTGTATGTGTCCTCCACTCCGACTCAGTCGGTGGAGGTGCATTCTATATGGTCGTCGACCAACCCGAATGGTAACCAACAACTAGGAGAGAATAAAAGGAAAGGACAAGGTAACAATCGTAAGGGTGGGAGGAATGATAATNTAAAACCAAACACAATGCTAAAAATGATAAATTGAAGGTTAATTTTGGTGAGGGCAAGAAAGAGAAGCGGAAGGTGAAATTCCCTTGTAAGATTTGTATTGATGATCACCTTACCCACTTGTGCCTGAAACTCGAGGAGGCTGCGAGGCTCTTGTCTCAACCACCCACTTTGCTGACTAATCCTTTTTTGCATAATCAACACCTAGCCTTGAGCTCCTCTAATTCTGGAAATGCGTCAAATGGGAGTCAAAACCCTCTGGCACATGACAATGATCGTCTATGCATAAATATAGTCAAGTCTCAAATTAATGTAGCCACTCGGTCTCGCGATTATAGTTTTCACAGACTGTTCTAGGTCTAGAGTCTCCCCCTCCTCCAGAAGCACCTTTGCAGATTGAAAATGCAGAGCCTCTGCCTTGTATTCCGAAAGGAGTACTCAAACACTCTACCCACAACCATAATGCTAGAGCTTCCTAGAACTACTCTATTTACGCCATGTCCAGTAGGTATGCTTCATCAATGAGGTATGTTCCTTTCCACACTTTGTATTTTAACGATCCTTGGACCCTACCTTCCCTGACCATGTCTTGTGAAGTTCAATCACATATTGGAATGGCAATGCCAATGTCAGTGGCAGAGATAGCGTATCAGGTTGTTCTTTACTCTTCTATCCACCCAGATCCTGTCTCCTCACAGACGGACGAGGAGGATCTTGTTCTTAAACTCATATGGGCCACTTCATCATCTTGCTCACAAGATTTCCTCAATGATACTTTACCTTCGGATGAAGCGATCTTAGAGGCCATGATTGGTTCTGATAGGCCATGGGATGATATGCATCATCCCTCTTACTTCAACCCAGAGCTTGTTAGGATCGAACAAGACGATTTTAGATCTACCTTGAGTGAGATAGTCAGTCACTTCGTAGTTCCACTTGATACGCACGACATTTATGCCAAAGGAAACATAGAGAGTATTTCTCCTACCGTCACGATCACCATATCTCGCATTCCTGGTAAAATTGAAAATGTATATATCAATGTGGATTGTTCGCCTAGAGAAATTCAGATCTACACCAATCTCTTCAAATAATTTCATGATGTATTAGCTTGATCATATGAATAGATGCCAAGAATCGACCCTCGTATTTTCAAACATGAGATTAAAATCTACCCAGATGCTAAACCTATTCGAAAAAGACTTAGAGTTGTTAATCCTAAGAAGGCCCCTGCTATTAAGGAAGAGGTGGAAAAACTGCTTAATGTAGGTTTTATCTACCCAGGTCCCTTGACTAAATGGGTATCCAATCTTGTTCCCATGAATAAGAAGCAAGGAACCATCTGTGTATGCATGGATTTTCGAGACCTAAATAAGGAATGTCCTAAAGATAACTTCCTAACACATTTCATTGATCAGATTCTCGATGAGTGTGCGGGAAGAGAGGCTTTTTATTTCATGGATGGATTTTCAGGATACAATCAAATTCATATCAAACCCGAGGATCAACATAAGACGACATTTATTTGTCCTTGGGGTACTTTCGCATAATGGAAAATTCCTTTCGACCTTAAAAACATCAGAGAAACCTTCCAGCGAGCCATGACCTTTGATTTTGACAATCTCAAGCATATAGTCAAATCTTATCTCGATGATCTCGCTACTCACTCTCACAAGAGAGTGGATCACTCTACCCACCTTTGGATTTTTTTTTAGACATGTCGGTATTATCGCATCCATTTAAATCCTCATAAGTGCATCTTTTGCATTAGGTCAGGTTGTCTTTTAGGATTCTTAGTTTCTGAGACTGGGATCATGGTGGATCCTTTAAATGTTGAGGCAATACTTTGATTGCCTCCCCTACGCAACATTCGTCAGCTTCAAGGTTTACAAGGGAAAACTAACTTCTTACGTTGGTTTTGATCCGGATTATTTTCAGCACGAAATGAGAGAGGAGATATAATAAAGAAATGCACAGAGATATCACGGATATCCAATAATATAACATAAATGTATCAAATATGCAACCATAAACACAGAGATATAGTAATACATGATTTCTATTAATGAAAGAAATGTAAAGAGACTGTAAAAATACAAAGTGAAAGACTCGCTAGAATGGTGGCAGCTTATCTCTGAGAAGAGATGTGATGGCTACTCGCATTCACAGGAAGATGATTACAATGAGGATATAAAGGCCCTTTTACAATACAAAAAATCCAAAACCCTAACCCCAGAAGATGAAAAGCCAACAGTTTTGTGGACCCTGTTTTGGCTAGTTTGGTGTATCAACTTCCCCGGGGCGTAACTTTGGCATACGATCTATGTTTGTGGCACACGGTAGCTCATTTGAAATATCTATCCGAGGACTACAACTAATAATAAAAACATCATTTTGTTCTTTTTAGACCGGTAGATGCCCAAAAAACGTCATTTAGGGCCTCAAAATAGCTCTGGAAGTTCAGAACCCGAAAAACTACTAAAAATAGTAAATTACCAAAATTGTCAGAAAATTGTTTTGAGCTAGTTGGAAAAGGTGGGTGGCCACCGATATCCACTTGGATCAGGTTTAAAATAAAATATGCCAATATTACTAAGGGTTTCATGCGTCTCTTGAATAAGGACACTATTTATATTGGATGAGTGAGCCCAGGAATCCTTCGATGCTCTTAAGAAAGCCTTGGTATCGACGCCTCTACTGAAGCCTCCAGACTACATTAGAGATTACTTGATTTATATCATCGCGTCTGAAGGGATGGTTGGTATGGTTTTAGTTCATGAATATGATGAGCTCCATGAGCACATCGTCTACTACCTTAGTCAAAATTTAGTCATTCCTGAACTAAATTACTCTCATGTTGAGAAGCTAGCTTTGGTTGTCATACATGTGGTTCAAATATTATGACACTATATATTGCTTTGCAAAAATACCATAGTTTTTTATGTCAATCTGTTTCAAGATGTCCTTACTAGGTGTATCATAGGGGGGAAATACAATAAATGGATTGTCATTTTTCAAGAGTTTGACCTCGATTTTGCTTGGGCGAAATCCAAGAAATCGCTAATTTTTACCAAGTTAATATTGGACTTCCCTCGATTAGATGAGGACGTCATTCATGTAGATTCATTCACGAATGAACACATTTTACTTATCTTGTCTTCGGACCCTTGGTATGGAGACATTTTGATATATATTCAAACCTTGAAGTTCTCTCAACATCTATCGAGAGATGACCGACAACATATACGGTATCAAGCTAAAAACTACCATATCATCGGTGACACTTTGTTTCGTCGAGGTGTAGATAATATCTTGCATCATTGCTTGACTCATGGAGAGGCTAAGTCAGTTCTTAATCACTCCCATAGTGGGGCTTGTGGTGTTCATCTATTTTGGATTGCAACAACCCAAAACATATTTTGAGCTGGTTATTTTTGGCTGTCTATTTTTAAAGATTGTGTCGATGTGGTAAAGAAGTGTCACCCTTGCCAGGTGTTCACTTGGAAAATGCGCTTGCATCCAGCCCCTCTTCACCGTCAGTCCCTTCACCAAGTGGGAGGTGGATTTTGTGGACTGCAACCCAGCTTCGATTGGGGGGCATCATCATATTATCATGGTCGTATACTACTTTACTAAGTGGGTAGAGGCCATGCCTACGATTAAATATGATGGTAAGAATGAATCTTTTTTCATGTTCAATCAAATTATAGCCCGATTCGGAATCCCGAGTGAGATTGTCACTGATCATGGCAGTCACTTTCAGAATGAAATGATGAAAGAATTAGCATCGAAACTGGGGTTCAAACATGGTCATTCTTCGCCTTACTATCCCCAAGCAAATGGACAAGTAGAGGCCATGAGCAAGTCTCTCAAGACCATTTTGCAAAAAATCATCAACCAGAGCAAATCTGAATGGAATTAATGTTTTACCCAACACTTTGGGCATACCGAACCTCCGTTAAGACTTCCATCGGTTTTTCTCCTTTTCAGTTAGTACACAGTGTGGATTCGATCCTTCCTATTGAATGCAAAATCCCTTCTCTTAGATTGGCAGTTAAGATCCTACCTGACACTTTTGATCTCGAAAAATGCCTCGTACACCTAGAGAGCCTAGATGAGAAACGTTGAGATGCCTCTACAGCTATCGAAGCAAATAAATGACATGTCAAGGTCCAATATGATAAGTATGTAGGTCCTCAACAGTACGTTGAGGGTGACTTGGTCCTCTTGTATGACCAAGCCAAAGAACCAATGGGGGCAGGAAAGTTCAACCCCATGTGGCACAGTCCCTATATCGTGTGACGTGTCTTAGAAAAAGCAGCCTATGAATTAGAAGATTATGAAGGGAATATGATGGTTGAGCCCATATCTACTTGAAAATATATTATGCTTGAGCCTCAAGCTTGGGTGTAATTCTTTGTATATTAGTGTTTCTTAGTGTATATATCTTTTCCCTTTTGTCATTAGCTTGCTTGTCGAGTTTTCCCTTGCTTGGCAGATGTCAACGGAGTCTTCAGTTTACTTAGGATTTGAAGACGGTGCCAGTCATCATACACGGAACTTATCTTCCACTGCTTGGCTTGTTTACTCACCCGAGGGTCAACTGGTGTGTTCAGGTGGAATTTGTCTAGGGTCATCAATGAATAATGTGGTTGAATATAGCGTCATTATAGAGATTTTATGTGATGCCATTTCACATGGTATTCGTTCTTTAGAAGTTCGCATGAATTCCCAGTTAGTAGTATGTCATTTGAATGAAAGTTACCATGTATGAGATCCTACTCTACTTCGACGATTCCTATGGGTATGACTTTTGGAACGACATTTTGATTTTATTACTTATAATCACATACCGAGTAGTTCTAACTATGTATCTGATGCATATGCTAATTATGTTTTAGATTGGAATTCATCACATTACTAAAGTAAAGAAAACACATTTATCAATGTCCACATTGTAGCATAAGTAAAGTCGAAGACCAAAGTTATATATGTGTGTGTGTGTGTGTGTGTGTGTGTGTGTGTATTTCATCTCTTAAAAAATATGGTGTCATAATACAAAAATTGGGGTTCACACCGTCAAAATACATATACAATTGGTCAATACAATGACCATGACACCTACGCTTGTGGCACCAGATGTGTGGAACGATAGCATACTATGGTGTTTGCGAGACGTCGGAAGATTCGCACCCATGCACAGGTTACACCCACCACCTGTCGTTGCAATGCCTCTAGCATATCCTCTACCTAAACCATGGATATTATATACTTCAAATAAGACATGTTGCTTTGCACATTTTGAAGCACTCTCTCTGAGTCTCCTCCCACTGGCTCACCCCCCTAGTGTCTCTATTGGTGTCATGGCAATCCATCCGGCTGTCACAGACCCACATCTGCAAAACAAAGTTTCTTTTGTTAAATACTTGACATCATCCAAAAATATTTGCATTTTTTAACTCTTTTAAAAAATAAAAAAATAAATTATACCTATATCTCCGTAGGCAGAACCTGGTGGCAATGGAATGTCTGGATCTCCTCTATATTTGATCCCTGCATAAGGGTAGTTTTTGGCCCTCGACCAAGTTTTGTGGAAAATTTGGTCATGTTTAACCATTTTTTGGGACTTCGATAGGCTAGTCAAAGACGAAGCGCCCAGGCGAAGCGCAGATCTCGGGATCTCACCCATTTTGTGGGATTTTGGGGGCTTAGGGTTTATGTAACGGGCATGGGATGTCATCCCATGGGTTTTCCCATGCTTAGGCCCCTTTTTGTAATGTATAAATAAGTATCCTAGCAATGTAAGAGTAGTTCGAGTTCTAATCGGCTTCGTGCAAGAGCCTGTGAAGGTTGCTAATTGAAAATAGTTATTAATTCTCTGTGCATATTGTATGCTGAGACTTGCAGAGTTAAGTGCAAGTGATTGTAAGAAGGCTTTGTGTTTGACCTAACTCGGGGAAGGAGGATTTTCTGAGTTCTCCTGTCATGTGCGGAGTTGGCTCTGTAGCTGGGTGCCTGTAAGCAGATTGAAAGAGACTAATAAAGAAGAGAAGAGTTGGTGGACATAGCCACACACTGGGGTGAACCACGTATATCCTGTGTTGATGTGCTTTGTGCAATGTTGTTTATCTTGTTTATGTATTTATCTTCTTAGTGCACTGATCTTGATGAGTGATAGATAGATCTATTGATTCTTAGTGCTTTATGTATGAATAAATGCTAGATATGATTTTATACTATGTGTTGGATGATTAGATGTGATTAATCTTGGTTATTATTGCGCTATTTTGTATCTAGGGGTAATCTGCGAAGTGAATAAGACTCATAACTTGATGCATGTTATTGGCAAAGTGCTTTGTTAAGTATTGTGATCACATATCTGTGTCCCAACTAGGTTGTAGACACTTGAGTCTTGCAACCCCCCCTGCCTCTACCTCGGGTGAGACTTCATCTGCTTTGCAGGTGCTACCGAAAGGGCCGGTAGTTAGGGTTTTGTTGGTGCGATGTTGAAGTGTTGAACCCTGGTTCTTCCCATGTGCCAACAAATGGTTCCGTTGTCAGGACTTGAAACTGTGATTGTTGTGAACTGAAGAAAAGAAGAAAGCTTTGTGCGTAGATCTGTTGTTGTAGTGCGCAGTATCCTACTTGACTTGCAAATATCTGTGCTAGGAGAAGGAAGCCTGATCTGAAGAAAGAGGTAAGATCTTAAATCTTTGTGCTCTGATAAAGTTAAGATAAGTGGAAATTTGTTCTTCGAAAGTATGAATCTAGGTATGTTTGATAGATTTGGTCCTAGTCTCAAAACTAGGGCACAACTAGAAGAAAGAAGATTTGATCTGAATAAATTTGATAGAAATAGTGAAAGATATGTTATTCCTATGCATAGAAATAATTTTTGGACTAATAAGTGGATGCAAGACCCTAGAAAGAATTTTTTTCAGATTGCAGGTCAAGCATTGCGATCCCAATGCGCAGTATAGGAAATCTTGGGGATCGTTTAAGAGAAAGAGAGGATTGACATTGTGTTATAGTTGTAGAAGACCGAGACATCTTGCTAAAGAATGCCCTGGTATAGGTCCTATTTGTATTTGTTGTAAATCTGTTGGTCATGAGGTTTTGGATTGCCCTAGAATGATTGCTAAAGTTGAAAAGATGAACCTGAGACAAGAAAACCATGAGGAAGGTCAAGAAAATAAGGATATGTTAGAGAATCAGAAAGAATCAGAGACTATATTATTACAGATGAGAGAAACATTGAATGATTACAGAGACATCAATTTACCAGAGATATTAAAAGAGAAGTAGTGCGTAGAAACAAGAATAGGAGACTTCGATATAGACTGTGTCTTGGATGAGGAAACACAGGTGAACATTATGCCAGAAAGTACTTGGGAAATTTTGGGAAAGCCTGTTATGGTTCTTTCATTAGGAGGGATAGGCTTGTTTAAAGGAAAGATGATAACCCTATGTGGAAGACTTACTCATGTACCTATGATTGCTCATGGAGCATCGAATGAAGAATAATTTGAGGTCATTAAGTTTGTTGATAACATCTCTCCTTTTGCACTTTTGTTAGAAAAGACCTAGATTGTGGAAGATCAGATTTGAAGAAAAGAAGAAGAGGAAGCCATAGAACAAAAAAAGAAAGAATTAAGGGACTTCATAGCCAGAAAAATAGAGCGACTAATAAAAGAACAAGAGAACAAGTTGAAGCAACTGAGGGCTAGAGACTTAGTTGTCGAAGTTGCAAGAACGCAGGAAGGCTTGAAAACCCTATGCATGCAAGAGAGAAGAGTAACTACCCCAGAAGTAGCAATCAAAGGGGTATTACATTTGAACCCTTTGGAAGACCCTCAGTAATGTGAAATTCCTACACTAAGAGAAAATCAAAATGAGAATGGAAAGAGGAATCCAGAGACTCAGATAATAGGAAAGAAGGCAAGAAAGCTCAGTAAGAAGAAAGAAAAGTTAGAAAGACTGCAGGAGGTTCCAGTGAAGACTTCACAGGAAGCAGGCTTGCAGAAATTGAACATCATCGAAATAGCAGAATAGCGCAGAATGACACCTCGCCATGATAAAGCTATATGACCATTAAAGGTGTCCCGACCGTTAGAACGACATTTCAGAACAATTTGAAACACAGTTATTTCGGAAAATATCGCCATGATACCGTTGAGACCACGCCATAACGGATGGAATCATAATGATTAAGGCATTTTGACCCATTGGAGGAATTTGTTACGATGTTGTTTATTTAATATGTCGCATGTTGCACCTAGACCAATTTTTGCAAACTATGATTATCTGAGCTAACATATAACTAATTGTTATCTTGCAGTTCTTTTGAGACCTCGCCACCCATTTTTCTTACCTTGAGTGTCTGTTCTCCTACCCGAGTGATTTGATTATGAGCGTGTATGTCGGGCAAACGTAGTGCAATAGAGAAGTTTGTGGAGGAGATCCTAATAGACCTTATGGCTGAGAAACTTATGTCCGTAGGAGTACAGGCCTCATCGACGAGAGGATTGCAAGCATCCCCCTCGATTGGACGTCAATCTAGGCTATCCTGAACTGCGACAGAGAAGNGAAGAGAAGCAAGCACCGTGACGATTTGGCGAACGCAAAGCAGATCTTGTCGGTCTTGCCCGACTACATACCACGTTTGGATGGTGCGGTTAGTCGTGACAGTGTCCCAAGATATTTTGAGTACACACTCATCACTGCGTACCTCCTGAAAGGGATACGCGCAGTAGGACCGCAGTTGGGACTAATCCTAGAAGTTGAGCCATCAAAACCACTGGTCGCGAGGTTCACTACCTTGTGGTATTCAAGTGATATGGCGAAGAAGTGTTCCACACATACTACTTACAGCTCAAGCGCGCAATTGAATCCTTCCCCCGAATGATGCCGAATACACTCCATAGGTTCTGGCCACTCGCTAAGTTCCACGCAGACTGACACTTCATATATATCACCGTGCGTGGGGACAATAACAAGGAGCTACAGTCTTACTACAAATTGGCTAAGGAAGATATGGAGGAGATAACCAAGGAATGGTCTATAGAATTCCTTGTACCGATTGGAGATGCAGAACTCTCTGACCCCGACCTCATCAGAAGTCCTGTGGTCACCAGGACCGAGTATGATGGACCAAGCAATGGAAGGAAAAAGAATAAAAAGGAAGAAGTGCAGGACATAAGCAGTGCATTGGAGGAAACTAGGCCTGACTCACCTTGAGGAGGAGGAGGAGATGAAGTCAATTGAGAAGAGGAAGGTGAAGAAGACAAGCAAGAAAGGCGTGAAGTAACACTGTCGAAGGATTCCCTTACAGAGGTAGAGACGTCCAAGAAAAGGAAGGGTTCTGCACAGAAACCCTCAACGTGGAATAAATCTTGAGCCAATAAGCCTCAGTCACATAATATGCTCACCATATATGATGTTGACCTCATCATCGTAGTTGTAGAAGATGCTTCGGAGGACATATTGAAGCGACATGAAGCCAAAAAAGAAACATTGTATGAAAGGATTGAGAAAGAACTAAAAGACATCTAGCAAGCTATTCAGTCGAGCCGCGCAGTGTTCACTGTGCCATCTTCAACAAAGAATGTAGAATTGGGGAATGAACCCACCCAACTATGCAAATTAGATGATGCCACAGAGACTCGACTTCGTCGAGTTCAGGAGGAAAAGGAGCAGGCCATAGAGGTTGTTGGAACAAATTTTGAATTTTTGGCTTTTGGTAGCTTAAGAGGAAAAAATTTATAGTGTTTAGCTACCGAAAGTGGAGACTTTCGGTAGCTTAAATATCAGGTTTCATATGCCCTTATCTGCTGAAAGTGTAGATGCGGTTTTACCCAGAAATCAAGTCATGAGGAGGTACTAAAAGAATGCAATAAATGACAATAAAATCGCTATAATAAGGTTTTACATAAATGCCACATCACCATTTCGGGTTTTCGACAGTTGGGGGTTTGGCCGACATAAGATTTTGAATCGGGGTTTCAGGACTTTCAGTGGCTTACGACGCTCTGAAATCGCACTGTTAGCTACTGAAATCCAAGACTTTCGCTGGCTAATATACCCTTGTTTTCGGCTTGTTAGCCACCGAAATCGTAGGTTTTTCCAAAAACAACTGTCTGTGGGAAAAATCATTTTTCTCAACCTTGGAGAGGCTATTTTACACGTTTGAATAGTCAATTGACATCTACAGATCCTAATATTTCTAGTGGTATATTCAGATCCGAATTTGGATCTTGGGAAGGCAGCCAAAATTGCCCCGCAATACGGTGCTTCGTTTTTGTGCAGACATGGCCCAGAAATGTAGGATCGCACCCAGATTTCAGTTAAATAATTGTTAGTTCATTTCTCAGTCGGTTTTGAGGCCATTTATCATCTGTTATATGTTGAAGGCTTATATATTGTATATCTCTTTGAGANGAGTGCAGAGCCATTTTTAATCTACAGCATAGATTATTGTGATTTGGTTTGTAGAGAATGTCTTATTGTTTCATTCTCGCATCATTTCAATTGGTTTTATTTCTATTTTCTTCCCGATTTGTGATTGTGTTTGTAATGGAATTCATCTGTTTTTTAGATGCTCTATTGCAAGACATGTTATAGGTTGCTTCTTGTAGAGATTTGAAGGTTCAGAATTCATTCTTGGATAGATGCTCTATCCCAACCATCTCTTTCCACTGATTTATGCTTGGAATTCACTCATTTGCAAGTGCTCCTTGCATTTTGATAAGTTTTCTCTCTATTCTGCTGCCATACTTTTATAAATCCTTCTCTCTGTAATCAGCTTCTACCTTGCCTCTGTTCCATGGATTTCCATCGCCGAAACACTCTTATTATTTGCTTGATCATTTGACTCCATTCCCAATGGACTACCTTATGGTCCAACCCACCAACCCTAAAAACTCAAAACTTTATGTTACCCATAGATCTGCCCACTTTTAAGCTTATTAAATATCCTATTGTGACATATTTTTGAGAGATCCCTCTCGGGTTGGAAGGGGCAGTTTCCAATCAAAAGTGGTTTGAGGTTATCTTGGAATTTACTTGCATGCAACCCAAGTCAAGTCTGAGTGACAAAATTTATTTCATTTAAAATGTGCTAAGGCTTGGCTCTATTACAGCCTAGAACCAACTCTTGTGACAACATTTTCTGGCGCCATTGTCAGGGACAGAGGAACGAAGCTATCTTTCCTGGGATACGACAACAATTTTAGATCTATTCCTTAATGGTGAACAAGGGATAGGCATTCAATTGGTTGTGATCATTCACTTGGCGACTCCTTGGTTCGAAGACTCTACATGATTCATTGGTGACTCCACTGGTCTCAAAATGTCAAATTCGTTCGTTGCTCGGATTGTTGCAAGGTTTGCTCCTCTGGGCTTTACAAATTTTCATGGTTTTCCCGACATTTTTCCAGACATTAAAGTTTGGGAAGATGTCCTTCCTAAATTTGGAGAATATGAGGATGACAATCCTGCTCAACACTTGTTTGAATTCCACAAGCTCATGGATGAATTAAATATACACCATGAAGATGTCCTCATGAAATTTTTTATGTTTTCGTTGGAAAATGATGCTAGGATTTGGTATAAATCTTTACCCCATTCCAGTGTTCCTTCATTGAAAGATTTTCACATCCTTTTTCATCAATATTGTAAAAGAATCTATTCAGCTGAAATACTTTTTGAATATTGTTGTAATATGAAATTCATAAGACAACAAGATCAAGATAATATTCTTGAAGAGGAGGAAGGAATATCAGAAATCTCTCAAGTCGATGAAGATAATCAGTATGAAGAAGAGTTGGTTGATAAAGAAGATGGATATGATAGCTCTTGTGATCATATTCAAGAAGATTATATTCAACATCATGGTCAACCTGCAGAAAAGAAAGAAAAGAATTGTTGTTTTATCCAGAAAATACATAGACCACCTTCTCCTTTGACTGAAGAAGAAATAGATCTGCTCCTGCATAGTCATGTTATAGCCCCTGCTTACATAGATTTGCAATGTATACACAGTCCCGGATATGAGAGTCAGACTTCTTCAATTTCTGAAAATGTAAATCTGATTTTAAATAATGACAGTCATGTGTTTAATGAAACCTTACAGGAAGTTAATGAACCTATTTATGATGATGATTTCCAACCAGGAAATCAGCTTGTAAGCCTTGTTTTGTTTCATGAAGAGGAGAGGGTTGTCACATTTAATAGTCTTGAAAGAAGTTTGTTGTTCAAAGATGTTTTAGATTGTGATTTAGAGGAGTATGAATCTAAGATAGACATCATCCCATAGAAAGAAATAGAATTGCCCATGCTTGAGGAATCCATAGTCGATATTCCGAACATTTGTCTGACTGATGACACTCCTGAGTTATCTTCTGAACCTAAATATGATGAGTACATTGATTATTATAATATTGTTTCTCTAGAACAATTTGTTGCAGGTTTTTCATGGGGGAATGATGATATTCAGATAGATGCCATATCAGATGAAGGATGTTTGGATATCCTCTTTGAGGATGATCCTGAGAAAAATAAAGTGGAGCATACATTAGTCTTTGATGAAGCTTTTTATTTAAAACCTCAGGACCATGCATTTTTTCATGATCCTTTTGCTAACCTTTTAGATTCATTTAATGGAGGAGTATGCTATGTCATGGATATTTTGTCACAGAAATCGAGGAAAAGTTTGAAAATTCATGATCAACAATATTTTAGATGGAAGTTGTCAGTTTCCTTTTTCATCCTGCCCAAAGAAAGTGTGAGCAAATTTCAAATAAGTACACAGTTTTTGGATTGGCTTCACTAGCATTTTTGTATCATTTGATTCAGTGGGAATTTTTTCAGTAGTTAGAGTAGGTGATGTATATAAATAAGATTGAATTTGAGTATTAGAGTACAATAGTAGTTTTAAGTACGTTTCCAGTTTAGTTTGGCATCCTTTATGGTTTTGTTTAAGACATTGTGACTCCATATCACAATGAATGCATAAGCGATTTTTTGTTTCGAAAAGGTGCAAGCAAAGTGACAGGGTTCAACATTTGATAAGGATGATCTCAGGTCACCCAATGGATGAAGGCACTTGGTCTATTGTTCTTAGTGCTTTGCAGGAAAGCACCATCCCTAGATGGAGCCTATGTTGGAACAAATTTTGAACTTTTGGCTTTCGGTAGCTTAAGAGAAAAAAATTTATAGTGTTTAACTACCGAAAGTGGAGACTTTCGGTAGCTTAAATCTCAGGTTTCATATGCCCTTAGCTGTTGAAAGTGTAGATGCGTTTTTACCCAGAAATCAAGTCACGAGGAGGTACTAAAAGAATGCAATAAACGGCAATAAAATCGCTATAATAAGGTTTTACATAAATTCCATGTCACCATTTCGGGTTTTTGGCAGTCAGGGGTTTGGCCGACATAAGATTTTGACCATTTCTCCGTTTCCCCGAAACCCGAAATATGAAATCGGGGTTTCAGGACTTTCGGTGGCTTACAGCGCTCTGAAATCGCACTGTTAGCTACCAAAAGTCAGGACTTTCAGTGGCTAAGATACCCTTGTTTTCGGCCTGTTAGCCACCGAAATTGTAGGTTTTTCCAAAAACAACTGCTTGTGGGAAAAATCACTTTTCTCAACCTTGGAGAGACCATTTTACATGTTTGAATAGTTGATTGACATCTACAGATCCTAATCTTTGTAGTGGTATATTCAAATCCTAATTTAGAGCTTGGGAAGGCAGCCAAAAGTGCCTTTCAATACGGTGCTGCGTTTTTGTGCAGACATGGCCCAGAAATGTAGGAACGCGCCCAGATTTCAGTTAAATAACTGTCAGTTCATTTCTCATTCAGTTTTGAGGTCATTTCTCATCTATTATATGTTGAAGTTTTATATATTGTATATCTCTTTGAGAGAGTGGGGGG
>SNQJ01S0015898.1:69340-86658 GCA_010110895.2 Picea sitchensis | reverse complement strand
AGACACACAGGAGTAGTACTCCTGGGCTGTAGCATTTGTTTTCTTGTTTAAATAAAAGAGTGCAGAGCCATTTTTAATCTACAACATAGATTCTTGTGATTTGGTTTGCAGAGAATGTCTTATTGCTTTGTTCTCGCATCATTTCAATTGATTTTATTTCCATTTTCTTCTCGATTTGTGACTGTGTTTGTAATGGAATTCATCCGTTTGTTAGATGATCTATTGCAAGACATGTTATAGGTTGCTTCTTGTAGAGATTTGAAGGTTCAAAATTCATCCTTGGATAGATACTCTGTCCCAACCATTTCTTTCCACTGATTTATGCTTGGAATTCACTCATTGCCAAGTTCTCCTTGCATTTTGATATTCTTTCTCTCTATTCTGCTGCCATACTTTTATAAATCCTTCTCTCTGTAATCAGATTCTACCTTGCCTTTGTTCCATGGATTTCCATCGCCGAAAAACTATTATTATTTGCTTGATCATTTGACTCCATTCCCAATGGACTACCTCCTAGTCCAACCCACCAACCCTAAAAACTCAAAACTTTATGTTACCCACAGATCTGCCCACTCTTAAGCTTATTAAATATCCTATTGTGACATATTTTCGAGAGATCTCTCTCGGGTTGGAAGGGGAAATTTCCAATCAAAAGTGGTTTGAGGTTATCTCAGAATTTACTTGCATGCAACCCAAGTCAAGTCTGAGTGAAAAAAATTATTTCATTTAAAATGTGCTAAGGCTTGGCTCTATTACAGCCTAGAACCAAATCTTGCGACAACAGAGGCCTTGAGGCAAGAAAAGGAGGAGGCCTTAGAGAAACTTCGGGTTACGCGGCAAGAAAAAGATGACTTTCAGGCGAAGTTCGAAGTGGACAATGAGAAAATCCAGAAAGAGAAAGATCAGTTGCTCGTGGAGAAGATTGGGATTAGAGAGGTAGTAACTAGAGCATTAAGCTTTGTGCCAGGCTTGGCATAAACGAAAGAAGAAACAGCTGAGAGCCAAGTAGGGAAGCTTGTTGAGGCTATTCAATAGCTCCAAGCAAGAGTAGTAGAGCTAGAACTTCAAGCATCGCCGAGAAATCCACAAGAAGTAAGATATCAAATGGAAGAAACTGTCAGGAGCGCAGTAGAAAGAATCAGGGCGTTGGCCTCAGAATGAAAGCAACTCAGTGACCGAAGTGCATAGACCTATCATAAACTTGCATAAGACCCAGAGTTGAGGAGATTAGAGGCACAACTCTAGGAGGCAAAGAAGCAGGTGTCAACTATGCAAGCACAGTTGAAGCAACTTACAGTAGTGGAGAAAATGAAGAGGATGTAGGATAAAGGTGACATAAATACTCCAATCGGTGCAGGATAAAGTCTGCACCCTTTTTTAAGAGATCGAAGGACAAGGCGCATAGCTCAAACAGATGGTCACAACAGTAGAACAATGCCTAGAAGGGCCTATCACTGAGCAAGTACTTCAGGAGTTCATCGAGCAGGAGGCTCTGGTGAAGCAGCAAGTCGAGGCAGCTCAATCTAAGCTTGAGGCCTTCAAAGCATAGTTTCCTAGATCAGAGTGACTCAGGATGAGTCACAGCTGAGTGTTGGGGGCCTGTTGGCCCTCGACCGAGTTTTGTGGAAACGTTGGTCATGTTTGACCATTTTTTGGGACTTCGACAGGCTGGTCGAAGACGAAGCATTCAGGTGAAGCGGAGATCGTGGGATCTCGCCCATTTTGTGGGATTTTTGGGTTTTAGGGTTTATGTAACGGGTATGGGATGTTGTCCCATGGGATTACCCATGCTTAGGCCCCTTTTTGTAATGTATAAATAAGCATCCATGCGATGTAAGAGTAGTTCAAGTTCAATCTGTGTGATTGGAGTTCTAATCGGCTTCGTGCAAGGGCCTGTGAAGGTTTATAAGTGCAAATAGTTGTGAATTATTTGTGCATACTGTATGCTGAGACTTGCAGAGTTAAGTGCAAGTGATTGTAAGAAGGCTTTGTGTTTGACCTAACTCGGGGAAGGAGGATCTGGCGAGGTGCGCACAGATCTCATGTCTTGTGTGGAGTTGGCTCTGTAGTTGGGTGCCTGTAAGGAGATTGAAAGAGACTAATAAAGAAGAGAAGATTTGGTGGAAGGAGCCCCACACTGGGGTCAACCACGTATATCCCGTATTGATGTGATTTTTGCAATGTTGTTTATGTTGTTTATGTATTTATTTGCTTAGTGCACTGATCTTGATGAGTGATAGATAGATCTATTGATGCTTAGTGCTTTATGTATAAATAAATTCTTGATATGAGTTTATGTTATGTGTGTATGATTAAATGTGCTTAATCTTGGTTATTACTGCGCTATTATGTATCTAGGGTTAATCTACAAAGTGAATAAGACTCATAACTTGATGCATGTTATTGGCTAAGTGTTATGTTAAGTATTTTGATCACAGATCTGTGTCCCAGCTAGGTTGTAGACACTTGAGTCCTGCAACCCCCCCTGCCTCTACCTTGGGTGAGACTTCATATGCTTCACAGGTGTTGCCGAAAGGGTTAGTAGTTATGGTTTTGTTGGTGTGTTGTTGAAGTGTTGAACCCTGGGTCTTCCCCTGTTCCAACAGTAGTCATCCAAGGTTATCACTTGTCGATGCCATCAGAAGAAGAACTCATCGTTGTAAGGGGTTGGTACCCTACCACCTCCCAACCGCCTCATCACCTCGATCCACCGTGACATGGTTGGATCAATCTATCTATGTGGAGCGATCTTGACTCTAGGGCTCAATCCTAGAACCCGCTCAAAGAAAAAAATACACAGTATTGATTTGAACCTGAAGTTCCTCTTCCTACCTTGTTTGCAGTCTATCAGCTAGCTCTTCATGTTAGCCAGTAGTGAGGTGCACCAATCATACATTTTGGGTCGTAAGCACTCCACGGAGTAGAACATTAGTGGCCTTGATGCCTGGTGCAATGAGGCCAAACCCACAGTTCGTGTAAGTAAAAGAATGATGATCTTCGGACTCAGGTTGTTGATCGCTCTAATGGGGAGTTGGATTCCTACCTTTTTTGTGCCTACAACACAATGAGTGGTGATGTAGTCCTCTATGCTTATGCCACTCTCAGCTCCTCGGGATTTGAGGTTCACCACCTCACCCTGACATGACAATCCTGTAAGAAAGTAGATATCCTCGACTTCAATTCTCAATGGTTTCTCATCGAGGTTGAAGGCCTCTGTATCTGAATCCCAAAAGTTCACCAGCTTTTGGAGCAGCCTCACTTGATCCCTCATCCCTTTGAGAGCCCAAAACTTTTAAAGCCCACATATTTGTAATGCTAATTGGGCCCCTAGATCTCTTTCCATTGTAACATCAACTTCCTCGTGCTCTCTTTCTCTCAATTCAAGTACCATCCTGCAAGAAAAACTCATTTTTTGAGTCAAATTTCTTTAAAAAACTATGTTACGAACTTGTACGCGAGTTGCATTATACACAGTCGTGTATAGGGTTGCATATACGCGGTCTCTTTTGATAACAGTCATGTATAGGGTTGTGTATATGTGACCCAATGAACTACACCCCGCAAACACCCTAATTCCTATTTTTCACCTTAAAATACTTTAAAAATGAGACCTAATTTAAAATTGTAATCGACAAGAAATTAAGAGGAGGGAAAGGGTACTTACTTGGTCCAGACGGTTGTCAATTTCGTCGCTCGTAGCTCCCGCAATTGACACTTGAAGGTCATGGGAAAATTGGTCCAAAATGCACTATTTGGGTAAAAATGTGAAATGGTATGGTAAAATTGGTTATTTTTACTATTTATAGAAAAAGTTTACTCACTTTGCATAGTTTTTGCTAATATTTTGGCCTAGTAGACTAATAGTGCAGTAGATGGAGTTGGTTTTGGTGGATTTATCCAGGGATTCTGGCGGTTTCTAGCGTCATGTCACCCATTCGTGACTTTGGAAGGTATTTTCTTTTACCGAGCATATAGGATAGGCCGTCACTCCATTTTTCACACTTGCATTATCCTATGACTACAATTCATATGCCTTAGGTACAAACCCATTTGTTAGTGACACAAAACCTTATTTTTTCTACTAGAAGTGTTGTTAGTGAAAGATAGAGGCTTACCAAACATGGGTGCCCTAGTTAGAACTTTTGTGCCATTCGGTGCCCATGCATAGATTTTTTCCACAAGACCGGGAGTCCCTTATAATTGCAATATGACTTTGTGTTTGAACCTAATATTCTCACTCATAAGAATTTTCACATATACCTATGGGACTTCCACCGAGTCTTGGTTAAGATCTTTTCTAACTCCATCAAAAAGTGAAAAGATTGTTGAGTGAACTTGTCTCTTTCACACTCGTTAATTGGATTTGAAAGGATGTCTATTTCGTGTAAGTTTAACCCTTTTTCATTACAAGTAAACTAATTTTCAAAAAAGAACATTCTTTGGCATTAAGTTGTAATTCCACTCCATTATCCTGCTTGCGGTATTGAGCCTATTGTCAGTTCTCGCTTTCTTGCTATAAGACAATTACCTCAACAGTTTGCATCATCATTCAAGAATATCCTTGTTTATATCCTTTGCATCTTGACACCCTCTACATCAAGAGGAAACATTCCCCCAAGTGTCCATGTTCTACATGCACCTCCTTGCATTGAGAATAGGTATGTTCCACTGTTGGAACCAGTTGCTTACTCGTGACACTTGTTTCCTCCTCTGTATCATAGCATTCATTTGTCTATGAAAAAACAAAAAAATATGAGTGGGAAAATAATATTATCTCATGTTGGCAGCAATCGTGTCACCTTTGAATAGAGCACAAACTTTTGAGTCCATTTGTCATCCAAAGTTTGGGTTTAGCAAGACCTTAGGAAGCTGAGCTCCTTACTTAGAGTTTACTCCTCCAACTGGTTACTCTTCTAGTCCCTATGGAGAGTTTGATCAGTGCCTCTTGCATCACAAAGTTTCATTATCAAGTCTATGTTGTCGGAGTCCTCCATATGTCTCATGCTCTTGTTCAAAGGATGTCTATAAGCCTATGTCAGCCATTTCTCAGAACTCTTGAATTTGCATGTCGGTCATACCCTCAGTGTGTCTCAGAGTTACATGAAGTTGTAGTCCTATCGTGCACCCTGGTCCTACTTTCATTATGGGTACGTAACCTTGAACCCAACAGTCAACATCTCCTCATTGGTCACTAACTAGGGGGTTTCCCTTGTGTTCAATGGCAAGGAATCTATTCACACATTGGGATTCATGTAGTGTCTTGGATGCCATTAGCCTTATTGGTGGTTTCCTCACCTTTGTTAGTTGTTTCTCTTATTGGTTGATATTTAGAGGGTCTCTTTTGTGCACTACTTGCATATGGTGCATGTGAAATACGTACAGGGTCGTTGGTTCGTGAACATCATATTCATTCGATTTCCTCCAAATAACCAAGCTATTTCTTTGTACTTTGTGTTGAATCATGAGAGATGCCTTAATTCTCTCCTTTCAGTAGGTCTTATTCCATCGAATTCAACTCATTTTTCTGGAAACGAGGCCTAGAGTCTTATGAGTACCTAGAGGCTTGCAGCCATCAGTGGCAGGTTCTCTCACCATCGACAGTTGGGAATACATCAATGTCTATTGATCGATGGATTCTCCAAGTGTTCGACCTCAACACCTTTATTCAAACTTGTAAGAATGTACTCGGTGCCTTGATACCTACTTTCATTATCGATAGGTTGTCTTGCATTTTTTAACGGTATACCTTAATGACTGGTAATCAAATGAAGTCTCATTGTGTTTGACCTCAACTCCTTTATTCACATGATGTAGACTTGCACCTTTGGCGGATCGTGTAGAAGACTTGAAGACATCCATTTATAGTCGTAGCTTTCTCGAGTTGTTGCTATCATTCATTGGACCAATACCTATATGACTTCAGTGATCATGGGAGATTAGATTGTACTCCATTATATACAAATATCTTCAGATTGATTTTGAGATTGGTTTTTACTAGGCCTTGTTTGTGACTATCATAGCCTATGGCATGTATCTACTTTGTATTTCCTATTCATGGCCATGAATAGTTGTTTGGTATATTACCACATGCATCTGTAGTGTAATTCAAATTGCCATCCATGTGTACAAAGTCATTATGGATTGTAATATTCTTATGAGCAACAATTCTGTCTAGCTGGGTCTGCATTAATCCACTTCTGGGAATTATAATTTATTTCGGTCATTACAGATACTCCTGTGACCTCACACATTAGGGGGCATCTGTTATAGAAATATTTGTCTTACCCCATGCAACTTGCTCAAAAGGCCTTTTCCATTTCCCTATGCAGACTTGAAGTCCCTTTTTGCAGTTCCCAGAGACAAAAATAATATTTTTCCACATATACACGCCCTAACAGCTATACAACATGTGTATGCGCAGGTTGCACCATTACAGCCCGCATACATCGGGTTTTCTGCCCAAAATTAAAAAATGGTGTTGGGTTTCCATGTAACGTCACAAGATCCATGATCCTTGACCTTCCATATACTGAAATTGTAGCATCCCCCAGCCACCCAGGTCAGGGGAAACGCCACTATAATCATGCTTTGTTCAAGCTCTACTACCAATTTGTAGCATACCCAACCATAAACCTGTTGGGCTACGCCACACAAATATTTGTGCGGAATATCATACACACCTAGGCCACCCAAGTCGAGACATGCTATCTCATAGAAATAACAATTACCATCTGCATATATATATAAACAAACAACATACAACATATTTTTCTAATACATAGATTTATTTGGAATTAACAATAAAACACACATGCAATTCTTATAAATATAAAGACATGTACATGATACACATCATACAATTTAACATAGAAATGGTACTTATATTTTTATGAGAAGACCACCAAATGCATGCAGACCTTCCATGAACCTCCCAGTCATAGACCACAATTCTCCAAGCTATCAATAGTAGGCCACCCCCGAGCTGGGACTAAACTCCACCCAGGGCAAAGGGAATTCTAGGCTAGGATGAGACTATAGAAAGTTGCACAATGCAATATGAATGATTCTCTCCCAAGAGTCTACTTATGCCCACCACTCACAGACTCTCATTCCCCACATGCTTGTCCCGCCCCGGGAATATTCACCTTCATTGTTCCACATTCCATCGACTGCTCCACTTCCCTTTCAGGGCTTCAACAACATGTTGGATCAAGAATTCTTAGAGCTTTGTAGCTGCTACTGGACTCCCTCCAGGAGGAATCACTTCCCCAACAATCTCTGTCACCTGGAGAGAGTTTCTCACAGGCTTGAAAACCTGCTTCTTCAATCGATGGGCCTGAAAAACTGCCTCTTCAAAACCACAGGCCTGACAACCTGCTTCTTATGTCCAGCTCCTAAGTCAAACGGGTAGCCTCAGTAGAAAAATTGGGAATGGGTTCTGGTAATGATAGCAAGCCACACCATTCCATAGAAAAACATGGGTAGAAACAACAAGATGGCTAGGGTACGATATGGATCAGACACTGCGCAATCATGTTGTGCCCCGTAGGAAAAAATGGGTTAGCTTCACGGGTTTTCAATTTCAAAGGTTGCAGAGGTCAATGATGGAGGAATGGTTGGTTACGTGAATGCTTAGTCTCAATGCGTGCAAGAGTGAGGAGCATGGAAATAATAGCAGTCAGCCTCCACAATGACAGATTTCCCCACATAAAACTGGATGTCCCAAATTAGACACCTGTCTTCATGAAGCTACATAATCTCTACTTATCATTCATTCCCCTTCCCACAGGAACTTAGGATAACTTCATTTATTTCCCAAACCTTAGTCTTTAGGAAATAATAATATAATATCATTCCCTTAGATATAATCCCTCTAGCTTAGCCCTTTTCCTAGACTCTTAACCCCTTCCGCTTACCTACCCAATGGAGCTTAGTCCCCCATAACTATTTCTTCATGGTTGGTTTAAACACAGTGATGTAATTATATTAATGATGTGAGTATTTACATATGCAAAAATTAGGCTCCCTAGCCTTCAGCATCTAGGCTCTCCAGCTTAATAAACAAATAAGCTTCCCAGCTTATAACACTTGGCTCACCAGCCTATAAAAATCATGATGCATCCCCCCTACTCCCCCTAGGGCTATGCGACCTCTCAGTCAATGGATCTCTGATTCTTGAGTCGAAAGACTCTCTGGAACATTAATGGTCCCCCCCTGTATCTAAACACAGGACCCCTCGGTTTCCTGGTGTAGGTATGATAGCAACTCGTGACCTTTCCTTTCTCTCTGCTGCAAAATATCAAAGTGTCGGCGTTAGCTCCTTTTCAGATGAGCCCTCTCTAGATGTGACCATGGGCTATGACCACACGATTGTGAGCACGGCCACAAGCGGTTTGGAGTCAAATTGTTTTTGAGCCTACAATGCTCCTACAACTTCCACATGTCCCCTTGACGAAACCACGGTTTGAATTGCGGCCCGCCCTCAATATCTTAAACTCCTTGCAATTTATGTCCCTGCAATACTACGGGATTGTCGATCTCATGATCTTGATGATAACATCTAAATTGACGATCAAATTTGAGCCCTTCGAATCTATGGACCAAATCTTCTTCCTCTGAATCAACCGTCGAGATCTCTTTGCAATTCCAAACTTCAGGAATTCCAAATCTCAAACCCAGCTTCCTTCCGTATGTCAATTATCTAGAACTTTCAATCTATTGACACCTTTCCTCCCAATCAACGACCCTGTCTTCACTTCAGGTGTTTGACCATTCAACTCGAATCAACGGTCCAACAACCCTCTTCTCGATCAACGGTCGAGATATCTTCCAAGTCTTTAGACTTCTGAGATCACAAATATCAAACTTCACCTTTTCCCAGCCACTTTTATCTGAAGACTGTGATCCCCTGATGTGTTTCCTCCTGATCCAACGATCGAGGATTACTTCGGGACTTTACCCAGAATGCATGGATCTACGCCACATCCCTCTTAGATCTAGCATTTAAAAATAACTTTGGGACTTTACCCAGCGTTCATGGATTTTCACCACGTCTCCCTTATATCTCACGGTCCAGATCTTACTTCAGGTCTTCACACTCCGATAATCTCAGTTCTCAACTGAAAAACCCACTTCGAATTTCCTGGAGCTCGAGATCTGTTGCCAAGTGTCTCCTCACAGATTGACGACTCTCGTCTCTTCAAGTATTCGGGCTTTGAATGTTTCAACGCTTCAACCTCTGCCTTCCTCTGGATCTTCCAACCTATCGACACGTAACCCCCTGGATTTAATGATCCAAATTCACTCCGGCCCTTCGGCTCTCCATGTTTCAGGTGTTTCAAGTTTCAAACTTTCTTCCTCTCGGACTTCACAGTATCTGATGGTCCAGATATTTTTTGAAGATCTGACGCTTGATACTTTCCCCGAACAATCTGATGTCTCAGATTTGTTCCTGTGATCGGACGATTGAGATTCTACTTCAGGGTTTCAACTCTTTGAACTTCGGAAACCTAAAAGTTCAACCTCGATAGGTTCTCTATCCTCTGTGCTGTGAAGTTCTAAGGCTCTTGCACCCTCCTTTGATCCAACGACTATCGATCCTCTTCACTGCAATCAAATGATCACGGTCGCTCGTCCTCCTAAGATTCTGATATCTCCTCACTTGGAAGATTTATCAATCTTCAAAGGTTTCAAACCTTTGTTCTTTATACAAGTCTGAATCTGGGATCATGTCAACACTCGGGAAAAGTGTTATCTCTTCTAAGCTTCGGTCCTTAAAAGGATTTTGATCTCCCACAAACACCTTGTGTTCTTGGGATTTCTATAACTCAAATCAAAGGATTTCTTGGAAATAAATTCTTCTCCCCCACCTGGTGTTCCTCTGCGCTGGTACTTCGAAGCTTGGTCACTCCTTGACATTGTGCACACCTTGCACTTGGTCTAAGTTTCTCTTTTTCTCTCTGAACTTCCCTGAGCCACTTCAAGACTCAATCGACGCACTCCTTGTGTTCGAGATGCACACCTTGCATACGAGTGTCAGAAGATAAACAATTGAAACTCATCCAGTTTTGTCATGAACTCATGCAGTCAATCTCTCGAACAGTCTTGCATGAAAGAAATGAACTAAACCATACATACAGAATATAATATTCATTCAATCACACATGAAATGAACACAGTCCAAGGATTTTGGGACAACTTTGTATGTTCTATTCATTCATGAAAACAAATTTACATAGTGTTTCTTCTACTCTACTCTATTCTAATGATCTCTCTGATCTCTATCTCATTCTCTCTACTCGGTCTATTTGTTACAATACAACAATGAAAAAAACTATTTAAGGACTGGCTCCATGAGCTCTTTCGTCCTGTTTGAAATCTATCCTATCAAACTCAAAGTTGTTACCTAATCTGTCCTGCATAAAATTCCGTGTCATGCATGGAATACTTCTGCTTGGCGTCATTCAGTTTCTCACTTAAATAAGAAACTGGCTTATTGTCTTGACTCAAGATTGCTCCAATAGCTAATCCACTTGCATCGCATCTCACCTGAAATTTTTTTCCAAAATCTGGGAAGACCAGAATTGGTTGTTCTGTGATCTTCTCCTTCAACACTTTGAAACATTTTTCAGCTTCCTCTATCCAACTAAAGGACTTGTGTTTCTTCTTCACAATGTCTAGCATGGGTGCACATATACCACTGAAATTTATGATAAACATTCTATAAGATCTTGCTAACCCATGAAAACTTCTTACCTCAAATATGTTGCTTGGCAATGGCCATTCTTTGATTTCTCTTACCTTTTCTAGATCCATCTTCAATTCATTTGAATATATCCTGAAACCAAAATATATGAGTTCCTTCTTCATAAAAGAACTTTTCTTCAGATTTATCAACAACTTCTCTTGTTGCAACCTTTCCATCAATGATGTCAAATGTCGTAAATGTTCTCCCTTTGTCTTACTGAAGATTAGTATGTCATCTAGATATACTATGACAAACTTGCCTATGAAGTCTTTCAACACTTCATTCATCAATCTCATAAATGTGCTTGGTGCATTTGTCAACCCAAACAGCATGACCATCCATTCAAACAATCCTTCATTTGTCTTGAATGTTGTTTTCCATTCATCTCCCTCTCTCATCCTTATTTGATGATATCCACTTTTCAAGTCTATCTTGGAAAAATAGCTCGCTCCACTCAAACAGTCCATCAAATCATCCATCCTCGGTAAAGGAAATCTATACTTAATGGTTATCTTGTTGATGGCTCGGGAATCTGTACACATTCTCCATCGTCCATCCTTATTTGGACTTAACGCAGTTGGTACTGTGCATGGGCTTAGGCTTTCCTTGACTAAACCTTTATCCAACAACTCTTGGACTTGAAATTTGACTTCCTCATTCTCTCTAGGTGTCAACCTATAAGCTGTTTTTTTTGGTAAACTAGCTCCTGTAATAAGGTCAATATGATGGCTTATACTTCTAATGGGTGGCAATGAGTGTGGTAACTCATCCACTACTATATCAGCAAAGTTTTCTAACAGTTCCTGGATTTCTATAGGCAAATATTCCATAGAAGTATTTGTAAGGATAACTCTAGGCTTCCTCACTACAACAAACTGCATTTCTTTCTCCTTGACTTCTTTCAAGAGTTCCTTCCCACTCATGAGAAGTATACTTGAACTAGCTTCCCTCTTTTGTTCTTTGTCTTCTAATGGTAACAACATATGTGTCCTACCATTCTTTTCTAGGGTATAGGTATTCTTTCTTCCATCATGAATAACTTTTCCACCATACTTCCATGACCTTCCCAATAAAATATGACATACATCCATAGGAATTACATCACATAATATTTCATCCCTATAACCTCCTATTTTAAATTCAACTTGGCATTGTTGACTTACCATTACTTGATGTCCTTTCTGCAACCATGATACCTTGTATGGTTTTGGATGTGCAGTTGTCTTCAGCTCCAGCTTCTCCACCATCTCTTTGGATACTAGATTGTTAGTGCTACCACTGTCTATGATCACTTTGCAAACGTTGTCTTTCGCATTGCAAGCAGTTCTGAACAGACTTGTTCGTTGAACTAGTTCCTCCATCTCCTTCTCTAGTTTAAGAATAATCTTCCTCATCATGAGGTTCTTTCCTCCTTCTGATGTTTCTGCTTCCACATGATTTTGTGCTTCAATGACGTGTGCTTAACCTCCTCCTTCATTATTTCTCTCAAGACATTCCCAAGACTTCTTCCCTTGCTTTCCACAAGTATAGCATCTAAATACGGCTCCTCTGGCTCTTCCTCTTCCTCTGGAAAAATAGCTTCTTCCTCCATGCTATCCTTCTTTAGAAATTCCACCTTTCTCATGGTGACTATGTTGCTTGTCAGCTTCATGCTTCTTCTTCTGGAAATTCTCTCTGGTAGTTCACTTACCTCTGCTTGAGTTTCCTCCTGTGCTTCGTTGGCTTTGCTTCCTATCCAATTTTTCTTTAGATTTCAAGGCTGCTTGATAAGCATCATTGACTGTACTAACCGACATCATGTTGATCTCCTCTTGGATTTCGTATCTCATCCCATTGATATATATGGTTGTCTTTTCATCTTCATTTTCCTTCTGTCCAGCCCTGATGTTCAGTGTGTAAAATTATTCAGTGTACTCCTTCACTGATAAACCTTTCTGTCTCAGATTCTGCAATAATCTGTAAAGATTAATTTGGTAATCCTTCAAGATAAATTTGGCTTTAAGCTTAGCTACCATCCTATCCAAATTTTTAATTTTCTGCTAACCATTTCTCCTACGTTTGGCTTCCAATTCATCCCACCATAGCGCTGCATGACCTTTCAGTCTTGTCACTACATGCTTCACCATATTATCTTCTTCAATATCTTCGTAATCGAAGTATTTGTCCATAGCACGTACCCAATATAACAATTCTTCAACTTCTAAATTTCCTTCATACATCGGTACCTCTATTCTTGCTCTGGCTCCTATTTTTGAAACATCTTTTATTAAATGATCTTGTGCAGAATCCTCTGCTACATTTTCTTCGGCCTCTATTTTGTCTCTCTTAGCTTCACTGATATCTCCAGCGTCTGGTGCTCTTCTCTGCGTTGTTTTCATGGCGTCCAATCTCATTCGGAGTTGCCTCATTTCTTCTTCCATTTCTGCATTCGCTCTATGCCTCCTAGGTGGCATGATTTCACTGCGTCACCTACAAACAGAAATTAAATTTTTGATACCACAAATGATATCAACTTACCCCTTTCTCCTTTTGTCGTTTTTCTGCAAACAAACTTAATATCAGCTCTGATACCACCTGATGCAGCCCCCCTACTCCCTCGTAGGGTTGTGCGACCTCCCGGTCAATGGATCTCTGATTCTTGAGTCGAAATCTCTCTATGATCCTTAATGGTCCCCCACCTGTATCTAAACACAGGCCCCCTCGACTTTCTGGTGCAATTCTGAAAGCAACCCACAACCTTTCATTTCGCTCTTCTGCGAAAACTCAGAGTGCCGACATTAGCTCCTTTTTATATGAGCCCTCTCTTGATGTGACCTTGGGCTATGACCACATGATTGTGGGCGCGGCCACAAGCGGTTTGGAGTCAAAATTATTTTGATCCCGCAATGCTCCTACAACTTCCATGTGTCCCCTTGACGAAACCATGGTTTGAATTGCGGCCCACCCTCAATATCTTAAACTCCTCACAATTTTTGTCCCAACAATACTATGGGATCATCGATCTCACGATCTTGACGATAACGTCTAAATCGACAGTCAGATATGCGCCCTTCGAATCTACGGATCGGATCTGCTTCCTCTAAATCAATAGTCGATATATCTTCACAATTCCGGACTTCGGGAATTCGAAATCTCAAACCCAGCTTCCTTATGTATGTCAATCCTCTGGAACTAGCGATCTACGGACACCTGTCCTCCCAATCAACGACCCTGTCTTCACTTCGGGTGTTTGACCGTTCAACTCAGATCAATGGTCCAATGATCCTCTTCTCGATCGATGGTTGAGATCTCTTTCGGGTCTTCGGACTTCTAAGATCTCAAATCTCAAACTTTGCCTTTTCCCAACCGCTTTTATCTTAAGGTTGTGATCCCCTGGCGTGTGTCCTCCTGATCCAACGATCGAGGATTACTTCGGGACTTTACCCAGAATGCATGGATCTTCACCACATCCCTCTTAGATACGATGGCTACAAATCACTTTGGGACTTTACCTAGAGTTCATGGATTCGCGCCACGTCTCCCTTAGATATCATGGTCCAAATATTACTTCGGGTCTTCGAGTATTCGCACTCTGGCAATCTCAGTTCTCAACTGAAAAACCCACTTTGACTTTCCCAGAGATCGAGATCTGCTGCCAAGTGTCTCCTCACAGATCAATGGCTCTCGTCTCTTCGGGTATTCGAGCTTCGAATGTTTCAATGTTTCAACCTCTGCCTTCCTCAGGATCTTCCGACCTATCGACACGTAACCCCCTATATCTAACGATCTAGATTCACTCTGGTCCTTCGGATCTTCGTGCTTTGGGTGTTTCAAGCTTCAAACTTTCTTCCTCCCAGAATTCACAGTATCTAAAGGTCCATATCTTTTCTGATGATCCGACGCTTGATCCTTTCCCTGAATAATCTGATGGCTCAGATATGTTCCTGTGATCGGACGGTTGAGATTCTACTTCGGGGTTTCATCTCTTCAGACTTCGGAAACCTCAAAGTTCAACCCTGATAGGTTATCTCTCCTCTATGCTGCGAAGTTCTAAGGCTCTTGCACCTTCCTCTGATCTGACAACCGTCGATCCTCTTCACTGCGATCCAATGATCACGGTCGCTCCTCCTCCTGAACTTCTGATATCTCCCCGCTTGGAATATTTATCAATTTTCAAAAGTTTCGAACCTTTGTTCTTTCTATGAGTCTGACTCTGGGATATCGTTAACACTTGGGAAAAGTGTTATCTCTTCTAAGCTTCGGTCCTTAAAAGGATTTCGATCTCCCATGCACACCTTGCGTTCTCGGGATTTCGATAACTCAAATCAAAGGATTTCTTGGAAATAAATTCTTCTTGCTCACCTGGCGTTCCTCTGCACTGGCTCTTCAAAGCTTGGTCGCTCCTTGTCATTGTGCACACCTTGCACCCTGGTCTAAGTTTCTCTTGTTCTCTATGAACTTCCCTGAGCCACTCCGAGACTCAGTCGATGCACTCCTTGCATTCGAGATGCACACCTTGCATATGAGTGTCACAAGAGAAACAATTGAAACGCATCCAGTTTTTTCATGAACTCATACAGTCAATCTCTCGAACAATCCTGCATTAACGAAATGAACTAAACCATACATACAGAATATAATATTCATTCAATCACACATGAAATGAACACAGTCCAAGGATTTTTGGACAACTCTGTTTGTTCTATTCATTCATGAAAACATATTTACATAGTGTTTCTTCTACTCTACTATTTTCTATTGATCTCTCTGATCTCTATCTCATTCTCTCTACTTGGTCTATCTGTTACAATACAACAATGAAAAAAACTATTTAAGCACTGGCTCCACGAGCTCTCTCATCCTGTATGAAATCTAATCTATCAAACTCAAAGTTGTTACCTAAGCTGTCCTATTACAATAACTAATAGTTATTGCCAGATAAGAGTCAACATTCCATATTTACAATCTTTTATAGTCCATAAGACTTTACAAACAAGTTACATATTTAAAATGTTGTTTACAAAATATCTCAACAACCCGATTTAATTATGAGTTAATTTTCAATTTGAAATTCTTTCATTTGCTGAGATGTCATTCCTTTGCCTCCACGCTTGCGTTTTGACTTTGAAGGCGATGCTCCTGCATCACATCATTACAATTCAGTAGGCACTCAACCTTGGGGTATTACAGGAAATGTTCTGACTTGTCCCTTGAGTTCCATTTGAAGGCTATAAATGGGCCATATCCAAGTTGTGGAAGAGGAGAAGAATTCAACTTTTGAGAGAAAATTTACTCTGGAGAAATTATTCACTTCATATTGAGTCTGCATCCCTTTGTCCTTTAAAGTCTAAACACAATGTTCAACCCCCAAGCTCTTCCCTCTTTGATGGAGAACCTCATTGTCTCTCTTATATCTGCTTTCCTTTGGTGGAGGATTGAAGTGGTGGAGGCCTAGTTGGAATAAACTTAGTTTCTTGGTTCTGGACGTGTTGACATGGAAGTTTGTCACTCATACATTTCTGTTGATCATATTTTAATAGAAATACTCTTTTCTCGTCCAATCAATGTCTTGCAAATATTTGAATTGTTATTCCATGCACATATTTGTAATGAATATTGATGGATTATGTTATTATATGTGCTAACTTTATATATTATCACCATATGCTTGCATATCTTGGTTGTTGAGAACAACTTTCAGGTATATAGCTTTGAGTCGAGTGCTCAACGGTGGACTTCATCGAATGTCCGAACGAGGTAGGATCTTTATATTGTCTCGTTAACATCTTTGTTTATATAGAATACTTGAGATTAGACTTGATTTCTGCATTCATTTCCATTTGTTGTGGTTTACCCCATGCCATAGAGTGATTTTCCTCGTAACATGTGGGAAGATACGCCATCCCCATGTCCTTTCACTGACTTTCGCATGGTTGAAGTGTTCCGAACAAGCTTTTCATCGTGACAAATTTGACCACAAATTTGAAACATTTTTATCTTCTCAGTTTCACAAGCTAGAGTAAAATTGCTTCAAACTCAGACTCGGCTTTTTCATGATGCACTTGAACGAAAGAATCTTTGACATTCTGAACTAGTACTTGTTCAAAAAACCATCTTTTCGAAAAAGATGATGATGATGATTCAGATCAAAAACCAATGCAGGAGCATCTTAGTGAGACAACATTATATACAAGTGCAAATGATGATGAAATCATGCATAATCAAGTTCAATTTTATCTTTCTAATCCAATCATCAAACCTTGGGAAGAAATCATAAATAATAAGCAGAGAACAAGTATCAAATATGAAAAGGAAGTCACCTTTCATATTTCGGATTATACCAAATCGATCCAATTCCAAAGTGTTGGATTGTTTCAAGAGGTTTCATATTCACCTGATCCAATTCAAGAGAAGATTATGAAATGCTGACATTGCCATTGAGTTGGCCATATGGAGGATCAATGTTTCGATCTTCATCATTGTGAGCATTGTGGAAAGCACAATCACCTTTCAGACAAATGTTATAAATGCAAGAAATATACAAGAGTAAAGAATCACTTTAGGTGGATCACTTCTTGGCAATGGTCATCAA
>SNQJ01S0015898.1:50584-69290 GCA_010110895.2 Picea sitchensis | reverse complement strand
CAGATCAAAAACCAATGCAGGAGCATCTTAGTGAGCCAACTTTATATACAAGTGCAGATGACGATGAAATCGTGCATAATCAAGTTCAATTTTATCTTTCTAATCCAATCATCAAACCTTGGGAAGAAATCATAAATAATAAGAAGAGAACAAGTATCGGATATGAAAAGGAAGTCACCTTTCATATTTCGGATTATACCAAATCGATCCAATTCCAAAGTGTTGGATTGTTTCAAGAGGGTTCATATTCACCTGCTCCAATTCAAGAGAAGATTATGAAATGCTAACATTGTCATTGAGTTGGCCATATGGAGGATCAATGTTTCGATCTTCATCATTGTGAGCATTGTGGAAAGCACAATCACCTTTCAGACAAATGTTATAAATGCAAGAAATATACAAGAGTAAAGAATCACTTTAGGTGGATAACTTCTTGGCAATGGTCATCAACATTCAAGAAGATATATCAGTCATACCGAAGAATTCATTCTCTAGTATTGACACATCCTGCAGTGGAAAGATTTTCATCTTCTCACCTTGTACCTGATAGTCACAAGTGACTAATACCATAACCCTAACGGATTACGTTTCCAACAATAGTCCACCATAGTTAACCATAATCAACCAAATTCAACTATAATCAAACATAGTCAACAAAAGTCACTGTAATCAACCATGGTCAACCTAAGTCAAACATGGTCAACCATGATTAACCATAATCATATAAACATTTTCATTTTAATTATTTTACTTTTCATAATAACATATGATAAGTAAAATTACGTTCATGGTCTAGCTCATAGAGTTAAACCATGAGTGTAGAAAAAGAGCCTTAAACCTCATATTTTTTGTATAAAAGAACAGAAATATGAGAACACGTTAGCAATAGTCAAGGAGGAATTAACAAATAAATCACAAATTGAAACAATTGGCCTTATAGAAGCAAAAAGGTTGGGCAATAGGTTGATTCGGGTTATGATAAGGTCTAATGCCTATAAATATGACATAGTAAAACTCTGAGCTTAAAAGGGACTGGAATATTTATAAATGAAGACCTCATTCAAGAAGATCAAGCTAAATTAAGGAAGGAGGTTCAAAAGGTAAAAGAAGTCAGAAAGGAAAGAAAGTGGGCAATAATTAGGAACCAAAAAACTATTATTAGGGATAGAGATCAGAAGGATAACAATAAATAGCAACTTGAGACACTTCAAATCGTTTCTTGGAACTGTCTGGGCTTTCCTTGTAACATAGGTCCTATATTAAGTTGGATCCCAAATGAAATTGATATTATATTTCTAGTTGAAACTTGGGAGCATGAGTAATCTAATGTTCCTAATATAGATAGATTTATATTGTGGTCGACATGGAACAAGAAATCCTCCCATAGAGGGGTTGGAGGCATAGCTTGTTATATAAGAAAAAACATTTCTCCTCACATTCGTCTTCGAAAAAAACTCTCTCAATCAATTCATTTGGGTGGAGATTTTAGATATCAATGCTAAGAAGATGTATATGGAAATTTGTTATTTTGTATTTATTAATTCTACCTCTTATACAAAAAACAATCTAGATTAAAATTGTCCCTATAAAAGCTTAGAACAAGATATTTACAATCTGAGAAATGTAGGTAGTATCCTCTTGCTATGAAACTTTAATGCTAGAACTGTAACTAATCAAGTTATTATCTTAAGCAACGATTCCAACCCTAATCCTTTATGGCTAGATGAGGACCTTGTTTTAGCTAATAGATACAACAGAAATTCGGAAGACTTGACCGAGAATTTACATGGTACAGAGCTAATCAAGCTTTGCAATTCTCAAGATCTAATCATTTGTAATGGCATAATGAAGTGGCCAAAATCTAACCATATGACTTGTATCCATGGGCTGGGTAGTAGTGTTGTGGACTATGTGATATCAGATATCCATGTTTACAACCAAATAGTAAATTTTGACCTTTTAAACAACCATGAGCCTAACACTAATCATAGACCTTTAACCCTAACTCTAAACTTCACCATGCACAAAAACTCCCTTGAAGATAATTCTAGTAACCAAAGGCATCTACTTTTTGACAAAAGTAAAGTTGATCTCTTTTTAAAGGACTTAAACACCAAATTAAATCTTCTATCATATAAAAAAAATATTGAAGACATCTATCATAATTTTACAACAATCATCTCTACCTCCAAAAAACAAAATCTCTATCAAAGTGTTGTGTAAAAAGAAGAATAGAATTGTCAACCCTTGGTATGATAATGAATGTAAACTTGCTAGAAAAGTCATTAGGTATGTTTGAAATGAGTCTTTGAAATATGATAAGATTAATAGATACAAATCCCTAATTAAAAGAAAAAAAGTACTACATAAATAGAAAGCAAGAGAATCTTTTGCACATTTCTAAGCTAGATCCAAAGAAATTTTGGAGGCAAATTCTGATTCGTAAAACTAAAGAAAATGATATGATTCCCCTGATAGACTAAAATTCCTACCTTAAAAATATTTACGAATCCCGTAATTTCGTGGACAAAATTCCAAAAGTTTTTACAGAATATGATGTTTTTTCTATAGAAGACATCAAGCTTGGGGTTAAGCGACTTGCAAACGAGATAGCTAAGGACATTGAGGGCTACCAAGCTAAAATATTAAAAATTGGAGGGCCTATTTTGATCCCTCACATACACAAGCTCTTCAATTTAACAGTGAAGTAGGGCTTCTCTAAACCTTGGACTCAGAGTCTCATTGTACCTATTTTTAAAAGTGGGGATAAAAGTAATCCCTCTAATTATAGGAACATTATGATTAGCTCCATTTTATCCAAGCTATATGGAAATATTTTGGAAAAGAAGATAAGCATATGGCTGGAAATACACAGAAAAAGAATTAAAGGCCAAGCATGTTTTAGAGGTTATAATTCAATTGTGGACCACCTTATCGTGCACTTAGGATCATTACAGAGGAGTGTCGCAATAATAAAAACAATCCCTTGTGCTGTTTCATTGACTTTAGGAAATATTTTGACACTGTGCCTAGAACCAACCTTTGGAATAGGTTAAAAGAGCTAAAAGTTCCCCCCGGTCTGATAGATGACGCGGTAAGATTGTATGAGAATGTTATTGCCAAGTTTAGGAGCACTAAGAGTTGGTCAAAAGAAATTAACTACAATATAGGAGTCTAGCAAGGTTGTCCCCTATCCCCTGCTCTTTTTGACATTTACATTAACAAATTAGAAGATTGTTTGGAAGTCACAGATTGTGTTGGACCAACTCTTGCTAATATAGTAATCATGCTTCTTCTTTATGCCAATGATATTATTTTTATGGCAAGGATTCCTTGTGACCTTAATAACAAGCTTAGAATCCTCAAGGACTTTTGCTCTAGTACAGGTATAATTGTGAACACTGAAAAAACGAAGGTTGTGATCATTAAATCCAACAATATCACCTACGATAATTTTGTATGTGACAATAATATCTTGGAGGAAGTGCCTTCGTACAAGTATCTTGGAATTGATATTCATCATAAGCTCAATTGGAACTATAGCATTAAGAAAATGATAAATGGAGGGTGGAAAGCTTATTATGGGCTTGAAAATAATTGTAAATTAGTAGACATTTGGCAATGGGATAAGAAAAAACTCCTCTTTGAGACTCTTGTCACTCTTGTTATGTTATATGTATGTGAAGTTTGGGGATGCAACGTCTCTCGAGAATCCTGGAGAAAGATAGAACATATCCAAAAGAATTTTAGAACTTATAATCTCAAAATTAAGGGCAATATACGATATCCTATCCTCGTCATTGAAGCGAGTCTTTACCCCATTGAGAGAACAACTATGATTAAGTACTTAATGGTACAAGAACAATATAAACAACATGGATAACAAGAGGCCTCCCCAAAATTGTTTCAGACTCTAGTCAAAATCACCAACAACTCTATCAGGGATGGCATGATGATGTCAAGTCTTGGCTAGATCATTGGAGAATAAAAGAAGTTATTCTACAGAATATAGATGATATTAAAAATATTGTACAAGATAAATTTAAGAAGAATATTTGGTGTGATAAAGAATCTGAGGATAAAAGAAAATTAAGATATTATAAGAAGGTGGTCAACCCTAACCTTGAAGATAAAAAATATCTCTCTATTTTGACTAGCGTAAAGAAGAGAATCAATATTGCTAAAATAAGAACTAATTCTCATGAGCTGTAGATGGAAAACACCAAGAGGGTTGAACATGGAAAACACTCTCTCCTCTAATGCCCTCCGTATACCCAAATTAGATCCCAATTTCCAAATATTTGTCACAATACCAACCTTCATAACCTTCTAAGTCATCCAAACTTTAGTGATCTTGGAACAATTCTCTTAATGTTTTTCAAGCATCGAAATAACATTTTAAAAAGATCCAAGTAATCTCTTTCTTTTCTTAAGGTCAGATATGTTAGCCTATGGTTTACCTTAACCATTCACTAAGTTTAAATTGTCACCTATATTTGTATTATTCATTTAGGATATTAGTAATATATCCTCAAGTGATGACTAATGATTTAGTTAAGATTGCCTACCCTAGTCATCATGCATGATTTTAGGATCTATAGAAAATCTCTCTACGAGGTGGCATCACCCATTGTACTATAAATGTGTAACATTGGAGTGTATACATTATAGGGTTGGCTAGTGAGCCTTTTCCGCCATCTTGTTGTTCTTGTCTATATTTTATCAATTGGTATCATAGCTTCTTTGTTCTTAGGGCCTGATGTCACCATGGTAGTTTTCCATGGATGGTGATGAGTTCAAGGTCCATGGTCAATATTGCTCACACCAACAAATTGCAGATCTATAATCTTTGGGATGCGCAAAGTAAATAAAGAGGTCATAGTTCTTTTGATCTAGTTTAATATGGTATTGTAGATCTTGCTCTAGTTATTCTCGAATTATTGATTGTATATGGCATTAGATTGCTCTCACAATTTGTAAATCGAGGTGTCACCTAGAAATCTACTCATAAATCTCGTGACCAACAAGTAAGGCCATTTTTGGAAGCAATTACCAGCAAGTCAAGGGCCCTTTCCAGTGATCATCTTCTGGTTGATCGAACCCTCGGTTGTTTTCATTGATCTACACCAGTGATCCCAACACCATCGATCCGATCTGCTCTCAACTTCATACAACTCCCTCCCTATGGTTACCTATGGGAATGTGTAGCCAATGATACTGAGATGAGCCTACCGTAAAAGAAAAGCAACCAGAGTTGGAGAGATTTGGTGTTCAAGCGATGATCAGGTGTGGCCAGTGAGAAATCGAAGAAAGAAACCAGACAAACAGATGTATGGATTGATACCTTCTGTAATTCATGCGCGTGTTTCTATGGATATTATTGTGGCCATGATCTACCTTTCTCGGATCAGATCATACCCTTACACGGCCTGTTTGCTTAGCTACCTTGTGGACTTACTCATGAAGGGCGTATGCCATGAGAAGCTTGTAATATTCAACACGAACTTCTCAAAGACAAGGTCATTCTCGATATCACAACAGGTAATAATTTTCCTATGAATTTACTTGTTTGAGTTGAGTCTCCAAATTTCTCTGTCTATTATCCAACAATGAAGAAAGAGCGATTTTCCAGATCGAGTTATGTGTACGTGAATTATCATGGTGGAAAAATTGTTGTGAAATCCATGGCGATATAATGTGTTTTTGAATTCATTATGTTGATTGTGTAAGAGATTCGCGCCACATTTCTGACTTGACTTTGCAAGGGTCACTGGCTCTTCCTTAACACTAGCTACAACAACTCCAGGAATGTCATTTCCATTTTGAAAGTTTATTTTTTAAAAACCATTTTCTTTAATGATGAGACTTAATAGAAGACACAGCAGCAGCCAAGTGTTCTAATCGAAATTATGAATCGGGATCTGCAAAGGATTGCTTTGATGGGCGCAAATGATGGAGAATTTTTAGGCGTAAATGACAATCTAAACACCAACACATCATTTTCCACCAATACAACTAGTTTTGGGCTTTTGAATAAATTGTTGCACGTGGAGATTAAGGAAAGACTCTTTTAGTCGGGCAGTGTATTGTTTCGGTCCTCGTTTTTTTGTTAAATGTAAGTTAAATATGACAATTGTGCTCAGCCTTTTTTCACCTCTAGTTTACACAGAAATCAAGGGACTTGTGTACACATCAAATCTACTAAGCGCCCCATCTCTCCAGCTCTCAATTCAGCACAGGAGATTTAGAGTTAAAAACAATGGTATATTTTATTATTTTCTAAATAGCTTTCACAAGATCTGCTCCACGGATTTGCTCAAAATTGCCTCAAAATCAAACGATTCATTGGATTCGTCAAATGTGAGTTTAAGTGACTTGTTTTAAAACTCACAAGTATTTCATTTTCATTCCTATGAAATTAAATATGATAGGTATATAAAACAAATATCTACAGAAATCTAGAAATTTCATTTTTCACTTTTAAAGTGAAAAACATAGAGTTACAAAATGTTTATGGGTGGATGTAAAGGTTTAAAGTTTTAAAACCTGGAGTATAAAGTATTAAGCACTATTGGTTGTGTTTGTGAAGGTTAAATGGTTGTGCTTGTTAAGGTTAAAGGTTTAAAAATGCTTGAAAGTTGAAAGAGAAGTTGGAACATTTGTAACCCTTTCTTTGAATATCCTTGTGATCCCAAGAAATAGATTAGGATGACTTCATTTTGTATTTTGGCACAAACTTGTCATTTTATTTTGGCACACTATTGTGATCACAAGGGAATCCATAATAAAATAGATTATTTTTGTTTGTGTCCTAGATCCCCTTGAAATTGAATAAGGGGATCTTAGGTACATCTTGTGTTGTGAAGATGAATATATTCATGGTGTTTTTTTTTTATGTTTATGATGTTTATTGTCTATTTTTGACATAAACATAATTGTAATCCATCATTTACCACAACAAACATACTACGATGCAAGTTTGCATAGTTAATGAAATTCAAACAAAATGAAACGCAAGTAATCAAGAAGCAACGAAGATACCAAAATGGAAATCACATCAACATTGCACACATCAAGATCATAATCAAGGACTCAAAGCATCAACAACAAATTAAAATTTGAAGATCATTTTTGGAATCAACATTCATTATAAACTTGCAATGGTCCTTTGTAAGTGTCAATATCAAAATTAAGTTGAGTTGAATTGAATTTGTAATTGGGTGCATTCTCCGCTGAGCCCGACACCCAAGAGTCATTGTAATTTTGAGTCAAAATTGACAAGGTTGAGTATTTTAACTCAAATCATTGTAAACATCAAGTTTTCGGGTGCATTTTTGGTAGTATCTGACATCCTGAACTTCTTGGAAGAAAGAAGAAAAGTTCAAGTGAGCGAGTACAAGCGAGAGTGAAGTTCAAGCGAGTGATTCAAGTGAGCCAGTTACAGATAAGCCTTCTTCTGTCGATTCAAATTGTAATCAGGATCTATTTGCACAAGGAGACCTCCTTTAGTGTTTTGAAATGGCACGAAGTCTCACCACTAAAGACAACATAATCATATTGAACAAAGAAACTCTTCAATCAGTGCTAACCTGTTTGCAAGTGACACAAGCTAAAGTTAGAATTCTTCAATCTCTATCCCAACTATTGGACTATGAGTTGATAAATCTCAAAAATCAACAACCAATGAAGTATTATGAACTAGTTTTTGTTCAGAACAACCCTCTCTATGATGATGATGGTGATGTTTTTGATCAACAGTTAGTGAAAAAGCAACTCAGTAAGACAACTCCAGATGCAAACAAAGATGAATCTATTCATGAACCTACTTTTCAAAAGTTTTCTTTTGACTTCAATGAAGAAAACATTTCAATGCTGCAAAAACATGTTGTAAATCAACTTTCACATATTTCAAAGCAACAGGTTCAGAATACTCTTTCCAAGCCCATCATCAGACGTTGGGAAGAAATCATCCACAAAAATAATAGAACATGACTTGGATATGACAAGGAAGTTACCTTTCATATTCTTGATTATTCCATACCAACCCAGTTCCAAAGTGTTAGATTCCTTCAAGAAGTTTCACCTTCACCTGTTCCAGGTCAGCGTCAAAATGATAAGTGCCAACATTGTAATCAAGTTGGTCACATGGAGAATCAATGTTTTGATATCCATCCTTGCCAGCATTGTGGCAAGCGTAACCATTCTTCAGACAAATGTTCAACACTGAAGAAACCTACAAGATTGAAAATTCACTATGAGTGGATCGATCCTTGGCAGTGGTCATCAACAACCAAACGATTATATAAGTCTTACCGAAGAATTCAATCTCGAGTAAAGACCAATCTTGTAGCACATAGCATTTTTGTACCTCACATAAGTGGTCCCCTTATGGCGTAGCTTTCAAGCATGGCCCTCACAGGACGAGATAACATGTGGTTTTTTTCACATGCCCACTTTGTGTTGTACTCAAATGGAACAATTATGGTACTCTCTTGAGCATAGGAGGAGGGAGTACAATGATGGAACTCTCATGTACCTTAAGGGGGGGAGTTCAAAATTCCAGTGACGATGGTTCATGAAACCACTTGTGGTCTCTCTTTTCAACCTACAAATGGGGGAATTGATGATGGAATTAAAGATGGTTGTCAAACATAAATTTTCGACAACAACAAACATCAAGTATGCCAGATGGGCATGAAATTTGCCAAATGGGAAACTGCGGTCTGTAGATGACAAACTTTAGCAGAATTATGGTTCAATAAGTTTAAGTTGAATCATACATAATTGGGATGTTGATTTTGATTTTGAGAGCAATGATGTGGATGTTTGGTTCACATAGATGGTCATTTGACCTAACAAAGGACAAGAGGATCTTTCTGCATTGCAACTTGGCATTTGATTGAGTTGTCAGGCATTTCTAAGGATGTGTCAAACTAGAGGTTGATTCACTTCTCTTAGTTTGCTCTCATCAGATTGGAGTTTACATTAAGTGAACAAATTGCATGCATCCTGGCTCACATGATTACATAGTGAGATTTTCTAGAGATGGCGGAATTTGGTAGGATTATGGTTCAGTGACTTGCAATTGAATCATACACATTATACATTGAGATGTTGTTGGACACCTAAAAGTGTCACAATTGGTTAGTGGTTATCCAAAAACCCTCAGATACATGGTATCAATTGGTTAGTGGTCATCCCAAACCACAGATTCAAAGAGCACTTCAGTGATACACTGATAGTAGAGTGGTGATATTACATGTTCACCAATTAGCAGAAGACATTAAATTCTTCTAGCTAAAATACTTGGCAAAATGATCAAATTGTCAAGCAATCAGGGAATGTTCAGATATTGCAGTGGTTCACTTCCATATCTCACCTCTCTTCTAGTTCATTTCAGATGAACCATTCAACGTCCAGATTGGTGGTTTTTCAGGCAATTCTTCATTGAGGCTCAACTCAAGAGTTTCAGTATGAAGACTTGGAATTGATACCAGTTTATGCTTTATTGCCAGTATTATTGATCGAACTTGTGATTCAGGGGGGGATTGTTAACCTATGGCTTACCTTAACCAATCACTAAGTCTAAATTGTCACCTATATTTGTATTATCCATTTAGGATATTAATAATATATCCTCAAGTGATGACTAATGATTTAGTTAAGATTTCTTAGCCTAGTCATCATGCATGATTTTAGGATCTAGAGCAAATCTCTCTATGAACTGGCATCACCCATTGTACTATGATGATGATGATGATGATTAACGTCCACTAAGACCTAATTGGTCTATTGGACCTTAAGAGGGTAAGTGATTACTTGTGATTCTTTAGAATTTTGTTTATGTGCTCGAAAAACATTAAGAGAAGCTTTCCAAGATCACCATATTTTTGTTTAGTTAAGAGGTTAAGAAGGTTGGTAGTGTGATCAATATTTTGACAATGAGATCTAATATGGATATAGGCTGGACAATCTAAGAGAAAGTGTTTTTCATCTTCAACTTTCTTAGTGTCACAAAGGAGTGAATACATTATAAGATTGGCTAATGAGCCTTTTCCACCATCTTATTGTTCTTGTCTATATTTTATCAAAATAGACCAATTTTAGTCTCTTGAACATTAACCATCATCATCATCAATATTAATATGAAGCATTAATAAAAAATTACTCATAAATTATTATTAATCAACTATACCATTAAGAAATATTACTGATAAATTATTTTTGAGATGGTTGTATATTAATGAAATTAAAAAAATTTAATGAAAAATTACTCATAAAATATTATGGGTCAATTTTAAATGCCATTAAAAAGTTTAATAGGAAATTATTTTTGAGATCAATGTGTATTTATAAAATTGAGATATTTTTTACATTATAACTTATAAATATGTTTTTTATTATTTAATAGAAAATAATGATTTAACAATATCATTATCTAACTTGATTGGTAAACTTCCAAAATACTTTAATTGAAAAGATATTCATTTATATTATATATATTAAACAAATTTAATAAATTAAAAAATTACTCATTTAAAACAAAAATAACAACAAACACAATTCAAACACCAATGCTAGAGTAGTTGAGAAGCTTTAATGGAAACTTATTCATAAAACATTATTGATCACCTAAGAATACCAAAAAAAAATAATTAATGGGAAATTAAAAATCAAAAATAAAATTTTAGTGGGAAATTACTAATAAAATAGTATTTATGAGATGCTTTTTTGTGAAATACGGAAATCTTATTAGGAAATTATTGAGAGTATCAATTTAAAATACCAATGACACATTTTAATGAAAATTTATTTTTTATAAATTATAAATTATTTTTGAAATAATTATATATTTATAAAAATGAAAAATTTTAATAAAAAATTATTCATCAATTTAATGAAAAATTACTTTTAATAATAATTAATATAATTATTATTAATAATAATAAATTGTGACCCATACACATAAATGTATCAAGCCTAATCAAGTATCTTTTAATTAAAAAAGATAAAAAATTACCAAAAAAATCTAAAAATGAGTTTTTCACAATCGAGTAAGATTCAATTACCATAACCCCAAACCATGTAACAAATTATTCTATTTAAGAAAACCACAAACATTAAACTTAATGCAAACCTTTCCAACCTTTAAAATAGCCATATATACAGCGGCAAGCCTATAGTGATTGCTATGGCCAGAAAGGACTGTCAAGCCTATAGTGATTGCCATGGCCAGAAAGGACTGTCATTATTAAATTGCACTTTCATTGCAAAACCGCCTCGTCTGCTTTTCATATATCGAGCTCCTTCAATCGTTGCCTCAGCTGCTCCAATACTCCCTCACCCCATTGCAGTTTGGGACACCCAGAAGCACCTAGCTTCTCCAAGGATGTACACTGTTCAACACCAGATATGTCTTCTAACCCAGAGCACTTATTAACATATAAAAATTGAAGCTTTGTCAGGTTAGACAAACCCAGTATGCTCTTCAGCTTCACACATCCAGATAGCTTCAACTCCTCCAAAGATACCAATGTTTCAATATTCGGCAACTCCTCCACTTCTTTACATGATTGAATGCTCAGCATTTGAAGTTTTGCGAGACCACAAAGCCCTTTTACTGTCCTCAAATTATAGCATAGATACAAGTCCAACCGTACAACAGTCTTTGGCAATGTTCCAACTTTCACCAAATCATTACACTTGCTTATTTGGAGACGTTGAAGGTTGGGGCAAATAACTTCATCAAATGATACCTCTGATATTTTTATGTTGTACAGTTTGAGGTACTGGAGCCGAACCATGGAAGAGTCCAAATTACTCGACGTTCTTGGGCCTCTCGACTCTATTAATGTTTCTCTTTCCCCTTCAAATTTTGTAAATGGCACTTCGCATACTGGACAATCCTCTACTGTCATCTCAGTTAACTGAGTCAAAAATCTAATGGAATCTGGCAAACATTTCAATGCCCTGCTATCCCAAATTTTCAATTCCTTAAAGTTCTTCAGGTCACCGAGCGAAGGCGGCAGCGTTACCAGCAAAGGGCCTCCTAATCTCAGAATTTCCAAATGGATTAGGTCTCCAATTGCACTTGGCAATTCTTTTAAATTTGTACCCTCCAAATATAATCGTTCCAGGAACAGTTGACGTGCTATTTGAGGAGGCAATACTTCAATTTTCTCAGTCGAGCAAAGATTCACGTTTTCAAGCGGTGCTAATATTTCCGAGTGTTTCACTGGAGATGGTCAAATTAGAGCACGCATACAGATTAAGATTTTTAAGCCTTATTAAATTCCGGAACGAATTTGGCAGCCTTTCCAACTCGCTGGAGCCAGATAGATCGATCTGTTGGAGGTTCGTTAAATTACCAAACAAATCAGGGAGTGACTTCATTTTTGACCATCCTCTTAACACCAAGACCTTCAACGACCGAAGATTGCAAAATTCTTCAGGCAATGTTTTGACATTATTCTCACCTTTTAAATACAGGTAAATCCGTTCAAGGTATTTCAACTTTTCTATGCACTTTGGAAACTCTGAAAGGCGAGCTCCAATCTTTAACTCTCGCAACTGCAAAGGTACCTATAAAATGTTCACTTGTTTAAACAATAGAAAATATATATTTGGATAAATGATTCCCATCTACAAAACCCTAGAAATTCGTTTGAGAACCTCTCGTGCAACACAACTTTCAATCAACCAATTTCTATTTACCTGTGATTCGCTTAGCCACAATGTGTTTAATTCATTTCCGCGCACTTCTAAAACCCTTAAATTCTTCATTGGAATCCAAGAAGGCAGGGAAGAGAAGGAACACCTCTCCCAGCGGAGCCATATGAGATTTGGGGAGTGCACCCTTCTCAAAAAGCGTTCCAAGTGACCATCTTCAATATCAAGAATTTGCAACTTACTCATAACAAGAGGTTGCAACTTCCTCCTTTTCTTGCATGAAAAAGATGTCAGTTCACCGTCTTCATCTTTATCTTTACTAGCAAACATCTTAATTCCTCTCACTTCAGCTATTACCTGTTCATTCAATAATGAAGAATTAAAAAAATCTAAACAGATTTCTATTTTATAATCTATAAAGATTGAATATTTGACAACTTACCGATGATTGTTGCAACAAATCATCAATGTCCTCTGTCCCGAGCCTAACAAAACGAGGCAATCCTGAAGCTTCCACAATTTCTCTTCCCAAATCTCGAAGATGATCATGCATTCTTATCTGATTTAGATTATCCACTTCCGCAAGGCACTTGTTCTGTAAGATCCGAAACCCTAGTGAGCCACTCCAGCCGGATCCATCCCATATTCTTATGGCGGTATCCCTGTTTTGTCCTATGAAAAAACACGCAATGTCTAGAAATATCTGTTGTTCGTGTCTATCAAGTGAGTCGTAACTAATTTTAAGACTCTTCTGTATGTCATTGGGAAGTATCATTTGAAGTTTATCTAAATGGTCTTCCCAGTAGGATTTGTCTTTATTTCCATAAAGAAGTCCCCCAAACACTTTTAAAGATAAAGGTAATCCATTGCAAGCCTTTACAAAACTTCCTACCAGACATTCAAATCCTGATAGCGGATGGGAATGGCAGAAAGCATGGGAGCAGAATAACTCTGTGGAAGATTGTGTATTAAGGCCAGTCAACTTATAAATTTTTGACTCCTGTACTCCTGACCTTGTGAGGATGTCCTTGTCCCTAGATGTAATCAAAATTAAACTATCAAGCCGTAGAACATGTACAGGCAAAAGTGCATCCACCTGATCCACATTATCTACATCATCTAAAACTAGCAAGACTTGAGAAGATGAGAGATGCTTGTGAAGCATCTCTATACCTTGATGACGGTTCTCTATATCGAGATCCAACTGAATCAGGCCTTTGAGAAGTTTCTGCTGCAAAGAATGTAATGAGGTTTTGGCATTTTCTCTTATATCGGATAAAAAGTAGGTTTTACTATAAATTGGGCTCTTTCGATTGAAGAGCTCTTTAGCCAGTGTGGTCTTCCCCACTCCACCCAAGCCCGTGATACCCACTACTTGAACTTTTCCTATGTGATGCTCCAGTAACACTGTTGCTTCAAAATCCTTTACTTTCTCATCCAACCCAGTTGGATATTTGGCCACATTTAACTGTGTTCTTTTAACTCTTTTCAAAACATTTTCAACTACTTTATCTAAGAGCTCCCCCTCGTCGCTGGTTACCAAAAACAAAACAAAAAAAATTAGCTAGAAAAGCAAAGTATGCATATACACATTGGTTCCAACATAAACATAAAGAAGAGAGTACTCACCCGTTAAACGCCTTCAGACTTAACCCACTTATGCCTGCAACACGAGAGAGAGCATCTCTCCAACTTTCAATGGTGGCAGAATCATATCGGGGCTTCTCTTTCTGAGTTTTAGAGTCATAAGTTGTTTTTTTTTCAAGTTCGTGTAGGGTTTGAGCATACACTCCATTTTTCACTCGTGTCCAACTAAGCTTAGCATTGACTCGTGTCCACCTAAGCTCAGTCGGCTCGACATCGTAAAAAACTGGAATAATTGGAGCCCCTGACTTGAACATTAGGAGTAGTTCATCCAAACACCATTTTGATTCTGCATACCTGGGTGAAAAAATGGCCACATGCACTGACGCGGTTCGAATAGCTCCTTCTATTTGAGAAATGAGGTAGTCTCCAGGTTGCAATTCAGGCTGGTCCAGAAAAGTTCTGAGTCCATGTGAGAGAAGGCGACGGTAGAGATGGCTTGCGAAAGTCTTTTTAACATCCGGTCCACGATGGTTAAGGAACACATCGTAGTAGTAATTGTTGGTGGGATTAGCAGCCGTGGAGGTGGAGGCAGCCATTGGAAAATGGAAATATAAATGGGGTTGAGAACAAAAATTGCAGAGAAGTAGATTAGTTAGGCGTTTGAGAAGAGCCGAGCAATGTCAGAGGGTTCCCATGAAACGCATATAGACACAAATTTAACCCTTTCACCCCCACTTTTAGGCGCGCTTATACGCCCAAGAGCCAAAAGAAGGAAAATGTTCCGACGCGTTTTCACTTTTTGCACAGACCGACCATCGACTTTTCTCTACGTGTGTGGGGTCGAAAGTCGTGCAACTGTACGCTCATCCGGCATTTACTGCGGAAGTTCGAACTACACCTTCGGCTGAGCACAGTGGGTAGACTCGTGCTAAGAATTTGTACGTGAGTGGAGGTGTTTTGCATGGAGCTAATCCCTCGTGTTCAAGGGTAGGTGAAACTACGCATTGAGAGTAGGTCTTATGTATGGAGTAGAACTACGTATTTTGTATGGAGTTTGTTGTTAATCTCTAATGTGGATTTCAATTTAACACCGAATTTGAGACATAACGTGGACCCTCGAAATAACCATGAAAGTTTAAAAATGGCCATGTCCGACACCATAAAGTAACAAAAAGTTTAAAAATGGCCATGTCCGACACCATAAAGTAACAAAGGATGCAGGTTGACACCGCGATCCGAAAACACACAAGCTCCCAACTACATAGCTTTAATGTTCTGTATGTTGGATTTAAGTATTATGTAAACCGATGGACCCTCGAAATAACCATGAAAGTTTAAAAATGGCCATGTCCGACACCATAAAGTAACAAAGGATGCAGGTTGACACCGCGATCCAAAAACACACAAGCTCCCAACTACATAGTTTTAATGTTCTGTATGTTGGATTTAAGTATTATGTAAACCGATACTTAGTGCTTGTCATTGTAATCTTAACAAAATTTAAGACAAGCAATAAATAATTAATTAATGCTGTAACAAGTGTTACATATACTTAACGTATATATGAAAATGATCTAACAATTTATATACCAATCACTGTAACATTGAATACTGCACAGCTAAGTAATTATTGCTCATTGAAACGCAATACCTATAACATTGAATGCTGCCCAGCTAAGTAATTATTGCTAATCAAAATTCAATACCTATCACTTCAAAGTTCCCAAATTGAATACTTATCACTTCACAGTATTCCAATTTTTTTGAGAAGATAAAGGTACGATAAATAGTGTGTACCGTGAATTTGGGCAGGTCCGCCTCAATCTCTGGCATCATTGTAGGTTGGAATTTGGGCATATTAAAAAAATTTCCTTTCAAACTGTGGAAGTCTTAATTATATTCTATGTTTAGGGTCGTGGAAGTCTTAATCATATTCTATGTTTATGGTTGATCTTTATTTAAGTTTTATATTTTTTAAATTAAAAAATATAAATTAATTATATTTTTAAATAAAATTGATTATAAATTTATTTTTAAAAATTTATTATTGATTTTTGAAAAATTAAAATTATATTAATTTTGATCTTTTAATTAATTAATAATAATTAATATTAAATTTTTATTATAAATTTTATATTAGAAAAATATAAATTATAAAAATCTAACAATATAAAATTGTGTGGTTAACTTGGTTGGTAATTCAGGCGGTCTTTCGATTACTTGGGACCCAAACAAATTTGACCTAGTACCTTACCTCTCCTGTGGTGGCATTTTGTCGACAGGATGGTGTATTGAAAGCAAAAGGGAGATCACTCTGCTAAATATTTATGGTTCATGCTCGGAGAGGAAAACATTTTTGAACAATGTGGCAGAGTGTGGTATGTTATCACATAAAAATATGGTTATTGCTGGTGACTTGAACTTTACCATATCGACGGGTGAGGTCTGAGGGGGGTCAGCACAAGCTGAGCCTTTGGAGGAATTTTTTAGAACTTTATTGATATACAACCGGATAGGATTGTCCCTACCTAGAGGAATGGGAGGACAAGTGTTGACTCCATATCTAAGAGGCTGGATCGGGTTATGATATCAAAAGATCTTTTAGCAAGTGTGGGCCTCTATAGATAATGGGTGGAGTACCCATATGTCTCGGATCACGCCCCTGTTTTATTATAGGTGGAGATCACACCACTCTTTAAGGCTTATCCGTTCAAATTTAACTCACAATGGCTGAGTGAAAAATATTTTAACAGTATTGTCCACGATGTCTGGAATGATAAGAAATTTTTAACTGAAGAAGGGAAACAACGAAGGTTAGTCTGGAACTAAAAGAACTAAAGGCCCACACAAAAAACTGGGTAAAGGAAATCAATCGTCAGGAGTTGATACATCTTGAGAAGATGGAGGATGAAATCAAAGTCACTCTTCAGAAAATTATGGGAGGCGAGCAGTTATTGGAGGAGGAAAGACACCTTAGTAGTCTTGAACAAGAAAGAAATAAGTATCTAAAGGCAAAAGAGGAACTCTGGAGACAACGTAGTAGGTCGATTTGGATACAAAGTGGCGACCAAAACACAAAGTTTTTTCACCAATTTGCTAGTTACAGAAGAAACAAGAAACATGTATGGGAGATTAAAGATGACACTGGGAAAATACACTCTGGTCAGGTGGAATTAAAAGCAAAGGCTGTGAATTACTTCAAAAATTTCTTCAAGGCACAGGATCATCCCCCTACAACTGAACAACTCAGAGTTGTGTGCCTTTTCTCCCGATTGGTTAATGAAGAAATCGAGCATAAGAATATTAGGACAAGAAGATTGGCGGAAAAGGCCTCAAGCCATAATTCTCAACATTGTATTCATATTAATGATACAGATATATAATACAATAATGAAACCACCTCAATTGTTCTCACATCGACACCTCATCAGGAGATAAGGTATGAGGAGGAAATATAGGAATCTAGAAACACACTTAGGATAACAACTATATCCTAGCATGTGAAATATACAAAGGTGGTATACTAAGACTTAATGAGTGTATATGAGAAAGAGGCTAACATTCCCCCCCTCAATCATAAGTCCAAACAACAATACCAACAAAGAAGGTGCATAAGTTGGTATATCTCCATGTCTTCATGCTAAAACTCCTGAGTTGAGCCACAATGAAGAACTGCCTGAAAAAATGCCAATCTGGATGTTGAATTTGTTCATCTGAAATGAAATGGAAGAGAGCTGAGATATGGAAGTGAACAGCTGCAATATTTGAACATTCCCTGATTGCTTGACAATTCGATCATTTTTCCAAGTATTTGAGCTAGAAGAATTTGATGTCTTCCACTAATTGGTGAACATGTAGTATCACCACTCTAATATCAGTGTATCACTGAAGTGCTCTCTGAATCTGTGGTTTTGGATGACCACTAACCAATTGATACCATGTATTTGATGGTTTTTGGATGACCTCTAACCAATCTTGACACTTTTAGGTGTCCAACAACATTCCAATGTATCATGTGTATGATTCAATTACAAGTCATTGAATCATAATCCTGCCAAAGTTTGTCATCTACAGACCGCAGTTGGCCATTTGGAAAATTTCATGCCCATCTGGCATACTTGATGTTTGTTGTTGTCGAAACTTTATATCTGACAACCATCTTCAATTTCATCATCAATTCCCCCCTTTGTTAGTTGAAAGGGGAGACCACAAGTGGTTTCATGAACCATCATCACTGGAATTTTGAACTCCCCCCCTTAAGGTGCATGAGAGTTTCATTATTGTACTCCCTCCTTCTATGCTCAAGAGAGTACCATACTTGTTCCATTTGAGTACAACATGAAGTGGGCATGCGGAAAAAACACATGTTATCTCATCCTATGAGGGCCATGCTCGAAAGCTACGCCATAAGGGGACCACTTATGTGAGGTACAAAAATGTTATGTGCTAC
>SNQJ01S0015898.1:36549-50574 GCA_010110895.2 Picea sitchensis | reverse complement strand
ATTCTTGTTGTAGATGATTTCTTCCCAAGGTCTGATGATGGGCTTGGAAAGAGTATTCTGACTCTGATTATGCTGAACTTGAACAACTTCATCTTCATTGAAAGTTGTTTCTGAAGTTGGCTCGTTGAGGTTCTCCTTCACTGATTGTTGATCATCTTTATCATCATCATCATTATAGAGAGGGTTGTTCTGAACAAAAACTAGTTCAGAATACTTCATTGGTTGTTGATTTTTGAGATTTATCAACTCATCATTCAATAGTTGGGATTGTGCTTGAAGAATTCTAACTTTAGCTTGCGTCACTTGCAAACAAGTTAGCACTGATTGAAGAGTTTCTTTGTTCAATATCACTATGTTGTCTTCAGATGTGTTTATTAGAGTGTTCAGTAACTCTACTAATTCACGACTTCGCTCCATTTGAACACGCTCGCTTGAACTTCTTGTTCACTTGCTCTTCTCACTTGCTTGAATTTGTTTCTCGCTCACTTGTAATCGCTTGCTTGAACCTTTATTTCTTTCTTTCAAGAAGTTGAGGATGTCAGTTACCACCGAAAATGCATCCAAACTTGTGATGTTTACAATGATTTGAGTTAAACTACTCAACCTTGTCAATTTCGACTCAAAATTACAATGAATCTTGGGTGTCGGGCTCAACCGAGAATGTACCCAATTACAAATAAATTCAACTTGATTTGATTACTTAAAAAAAATACTATTTGCAAGTTTACAATAAATGTCGATTTCAAAGTTGAGTTGATCTTCAAAGTTGATGATGCTTTAAGACCTTGATTATGATCTTGATGTGTCAATTGCTTCAACAATTTGAATTTCTCCTTTGATTAGTTTTATCACATTGCCTTCACTGATGTGATTTGATTTCTTGTCAATGCTCGATCATATATGCTCGGTTATATGTGCTTGATTGGCATTAATTTGCCTTGTACTTTGTGTGTATGGTTGTATGAAGAATTACATTCGTATTTTAAGTGTCACAATTAGACACATAAAAAAATGTAGCATTGAGAATCATTCAGAACAATAACCACCATTGAACACTACGCATAGTGCACCTATGATCCCCTTATTCAATTTAAGGCTGATAAAGATCACCATCACCACAAAAAATAATATTTTTATTAAAAGATGATACATGAAGCTTGTAATCTTCCTCTTTCCTCCTTTACAAACTTGAAAATGTTGATTATACCATGGAGGTATCCATCTTGTGAGAATATTACAAATCGAAGCCTTCACTTTCACAACAATTTGCAAAACTCATTTTGCAAAATTAGGCTTTCAATTTAGGTTCTGAAACATTTTAATAAATACTTTCAAAAGTCTTTTGACAAAGCCTATAACGCTTATGGTGTTTTTACTAAATGGTTCCACCAAAACAATACAATTAACCATACTTTCACATGCCACTACAACTCACTTTTCTTTTATGTTTTGAATTGGTGGCAGTCGCGAAAAAGAACAGTGATTTGGAGCAAAGAAAAAAATCCTTCTTCCCCTGTGATAGGATGTGGACGGTTCATGGAGAGAACATTATGATGCATGTGAGTTATTAGAAAGCACGCAAATATTGAATTGAAATCAAGGGACCATCAATTTCGTGTGGTAGATGCAGATCATTGGAAATCTGATAACAAATCCCATAACCACAGATGCATGCAAACTACAATCTTAGAACCAGCTGGGGCACAAGAAGCCTTATTCTCCTTCATTTGCAGAGGATACTTTGCAGCAATTTAATGTCTCAACGCAATTTTTGCTTTCCAAATCATTGGAGATATTCAAACATTATGTTACATAACAAAAAAAATTATTGTATATCAACAACTTGCTAAGACCCATCTTACTATCAATTTAACAAAGAAATGCACTCGTAAATCGCCCTTCATCACGATCTGAAACAAATAAATCTTATGGGAACTAGAACGTTAGCAACAGGATTCACAATAACAGAGATTTCATGGAGAAAGCAGAATCACTTTCATTTCCCAATCATAAACGCATTCTACAGTTATTCGACTCCATTCAAACTGACAGTGAGCAAATACAAGGGTTTTCAATTCTCAAATAGCATTGATACTCAGAAATTTGAGCAGTGGAAGAGAAGAATATATAACGTTTGCACATGGCCTAGAATGGGGGATTCAATGACGCCAACGCTAGGGCGTTCTGCACTCAATACTGAACTGTGAAGAATCAAAATGCCTACATCTCCGCACTTAAGTCCGCATCTCACCTCTCTATCTCCCACGTCCTTGATTCTTGCATCTCACATGGCAATATGCCAGGTTTAGAACATGGCTTGCCTAACATAAAGAATAAATCTCTTGTCTTTGTTGTTTATAGATATGAGTGATAATGATGGAGGGTCATATCACTAGAGATTAGATTGCGTGGATCATTTCCTTTGAGTAGATTGGATCATTGACACATCGATAAGAAAAATACTTGCATCATTGTGGTTTGGTAAACAATTGGGTTGTCTAGAGGGTGAGCTAAGCCATTTAAAAATCAAATCTACCACCAGCTTCTCCAATCCCACGAAATGGGTTGCAGATCTATCTAGATCGGGCCTCCAAGATGGCAGCGTGCTTGTAGGATGGGAAATTAGCTTGAATGAAACTCAGATTTGGGTAGATCTAAATCACTGAAGAAAATATTGATAGTAACTTGTCCTTGTAGTGCAGAATCACGAACATGCAGTTCACATCTGTCCCGTTTTGTTGATTCTTCAGTTGAATCTGGTGGTCCATGTTGTGGATCTTCAACAAAACGTGTGGATCGATCCGATCTCTAAGTTATAAAGCGGCTGAGCATTTAAAAAAAAAACGTTTTGGGAGGTAACCCAACAGAAAATGCCTTTTATATGGATCTCAGAGGCCACAGTTTTGAATCTTGCAGGTTCTGGTATGACCGACTGAAAAAATGAGTTGTAGCAGTGAAGCATCTCTCTCTCTCTCTTTTTAAAATAGTGAGGATCAAATCTTTAACAAGACATTGCCCATGATTCACATATAAAACAGAGATTTATGCAGACATGAACAATTTTCGATATTCCAGATCTATTGGTGTGTTGATGCCAATATTGCTAGATCTTTAACAAATCGCTAATTGCATAGAGAAATTGTCAAAACATTGAATGGATACCTTGGATTTGCTAATATCTGATGAACAAAAAATGTTCAATATAGATGTCAAACACCGTTGATGTTGATGCTAGATTAAAACTTTAAATCTCCTATTGACAATTGTTTTCATCAATAACATGTCCAGCAAGTAACATTTAGTAATTCAGCATTGCCGAAAACTAAATGGATCTTTGTGCATCAAGACTAAAGAAACAATCTGAAAATGATCTTAACACCATTTCTCTTCAAAGAATATGAAAATTTTCTTATTATCCAATTTCCTCTAGGATGGGAAAGAGCAAGAGAATAAGAATTTCACATTTTCACAGGGCTAATGAACAACTACCATTGAGGATCAATCATGCTCTGATACCAATTGAAGAAATTGAGCATAAGAATATTAGGACAAGAAGATTGGCGAAAAAGGCCTCAAGCCATAATTCTCAACATTGTATTCATCTTAATGATACAAATATATAATACAATAATGAAACCACTTCAATTGTTCTCACATCGACACCTCATCAGGAGATAAGGTAGGAGGAGGAAATATAGGAATTTAGAAACACACTTAGGATAACAACTATATCTTAGCATGTGAAATATACAAAGGTGGTATACTAAGACTTAATGATTGTGTATGAGAAAGAGGCTAACAGTTAATGAGAAGGAAGCCAAAGTTCTACTAAGCCCTTGTAATTTGGGTGAATTGAAAGAGTTTTTAACACTGTTCAAAAAAGAAAAAATCCATGGGCCCGATGGATGGATAGTTGAGTTTTTTATTCATTTCTTTGATCTGGTAGGGGGTGATCTTTTAGAGATCGTAGAGGAATAAAGATCTAGAGGTGTTATTGTTGGTGGCCTTAACTCTACCTTCTTGGCCCTTGTACCAAAAGTTAATAAGCCATCTACATTTGGAGATTTCAGGCCAATTTCCTGTGTAACCTTTGTTATAAACTAATCTCCAAAATTATTGCAAATCGGATCAAACCTGTCCTCTTTCGTTCACTATCTGCAGAGCAGTTGGGATTTTTAAAAGGCAGACAAATCCAAGATGTCATTGGAACAACACATGAATGCCTCCCTAGCATTAAAAAAAAATTGAAATCCCTTGTACTTAAGTTGGATCTAAAGAAAGCATATGATTTCATAAATTGAGACTTTCTAAGGTTGATTTTAATACAAGCGGGCTTTGGTATTTCGATGACCAATTGGATTATGAGTTGTGTCGTTTCTTTGTACTTTGTTGTTTTATTAAATGGGGAGGCTACGGTTTTTTTAGAAGTGGCAGAGGATTACGCCAAGGGTGCCCATTATCCCCTTTGTTGCTTATTCTGGTTATGGAGGGTATTAGTCTATTACTAGTGGAAATCAAATGTGATGGGAAGCTGATGGGAGTGAAGGTTTCCAGAACTATTAAAATCCTTCTTTTATTTTTGTGGATGATATTAATCATGACTAGAGCCACTCTGCAAGAATGGATGGAGGTTGATAGACTCATTAAACTGTTTTGTAAAGCGTCGGGTTTACAGGTGAATGAATCAAAAACAACAATTTTGCATGCTGGGTTGTCGGAGGTGGACTTAATTCCTTTGAAGATTTTTCTCTCGTTTAATTTTACAGATCTTTTTGTAGGGTTCAATTATCTTGGTTATTATATAAAGACATGGACGCATAAAGTGGAAGACTGGAGTTGGTTATTGGCGAAGGTGGAAAAAAGAATAGGCCATTGGTGCAATAGGTGGTTGTCATTAGGTGGCTGGTACATTTTATTGAAATCGGTCCTTGAAAGTCAAACAGTTTACAGGATGTCTTTGGTGACCATCCCCAACTTAGTCTTAAATAAGTTAAGGAAAGTAATGTTCAATTTTATTTGGAACGGTTGTAGCGATACTTATCATTATCATCTTTGCAAGTGGGAAACACTAACTAAACCAAAGAATTGTGGGGGATGGGGATTTTGTATTATTTTCCATTTCAACAAAGCACTGGCAGCCAATACTCTCTGGCGAGTGTTAACGCGGGATGGTATCTAGCATAGAGTTTTAAAAGATAAATATTTTTCTTATGTCATTGTCACAAATTGGCTCAGATCGACGACCTTTCAACAGTTAGAAACTTCTAGAATTTGGAATAGCCTCTTAAAATCTGTACACCTTCTCACAAACTGGCTAAGTTGGAATCCGGGTTCGGGTCACCACCATGTTTATATCGACAGAGACAAAATTCTGGGATTGGGAGACATATCCTACCTCTCTCTTACTCTTTTATCGTTTTTAAGACAAAACAATATTACCTTACTCTCTCAGGCTATGGGACCACTTGATCAAAAATCCATTTCTGCTCATTGGATCATGAGTAATGAGCTGGGAATCACAGGTGAATTGGCAACAGAATGGGAACAATTTCGAATAGCACTTATTGGGTCAGGGGCCTTCATACAAGACATATATGATGAATTGATGTGGACTGGAGGAGATTCTTCAGGATCCCTCATTGTCAAAAATGATTATAATGCTTTATTATCAACCATAAGGTTGCACCAATTTGGTGGATGGAGGATAGAAGTATGGAAATGGGATATACAACTAAAACTAAAACTCTTTATCTGGTTGGCAGCGGAAAACAAAATATTACATGGGACAACTTACAACAAAAAGGCTCGGAAGGACTAAGTCGATGACAGTTATGCAAAAAAGATTCGGAGAATATAAGCCATCTCTTCATCCACTGTTCTTTTGCAAAATCAATGTGGGAGAGAATACAATCCGGACAAAAGAATAAAAAATTTTGGCAAGGGAATACTCTGACGGACTGTTATAAAAAATGGACAAAGGATAAGACTGTCCCTTCCACCTTAATTGCTCTAATTTGCTGGAATATTTGGTTAGAGAGAAACTCAATTATTTTTTAGAAGATCTCTCCTTCTATTCTCTCGATGGTCACCAAGACACTTGGGTCACTAAAAAGGAATTCGGCTCCTCAAACTTCTATTCCACTTCAAACTTGTATTATTCATCAATGAACTGGCACTACAGTAACATGTTTTTATGGGGCAACANGGGGGGGGGTGGTGTTATCAAAACTCCAGATCATTCAGTTTATAGATGGATCTTCAACTATGGAGAAGGCACTAATACAAGGGAAGAATTATTGGGAGTTTGGGCAACACTAACACTCGCAACACACTTGTAAATTCATGAACTCCAGGTTCTGGGGGATTCAAAGGTAGTAATTGAATGACTAAATGAAAAAGGAAGACTTCAGGCAAGTGCAATTGAATGTTGGAAACTCAGAATCAAGGAATTGATCAAACACTTTCAAGAAATCAGTTTTGCACACATCTTCTGGGAATTTAATAAGGAGGCAGACATTCTATCAAAACAAGCTATTCAAGAACCTGAAGGAAGAATTACATTTCCCAAGTGTGTTAATGGGATGGAAGGTCCCAAGAAACATTACATCCTTTAGTAGTGCCAATCTTTTTTTGTCACTGTATTGGCCTTGTTTTGCAATAGTTGGCGAAATTTACCTTCTAGTATAGTGGTATTACAGGAAGTATAGACAATGGTCCTCCCTTGGATTAGCATTTAGGTTTGTGTTTCCATTTTAGTATCATATGCCAGCTTTTGAAATGTAAGGATTGGTAAATCCAGGATATATTTTAAGAAATCTGGGCTTTTTTGGAAAGCTTTTCATGATTTCTTGTATAGACAAGATTTGTTAACAAATTATATCACTAATATAATTAAGTCAATTTTCTATTGGAAAACAAAGTTGTAGAGGATATGGAGTTCAATGTATGGCAGAATCGCGTCGGACCCACGCAATGTTAAAGCAATGATGCCAAAGATCGAGTGTTTTGATATTTTGATTTTGGCGAGATTATTTATATAGGTAGTGTACAAGTGTTGTCAAAGATTGAGGTGGATGTGCATTTTCTTAGAGATGGATGTGTATTATTTTAAGTGGCAAAATTTAGTGGTGGTTAATTAATAATAAGAATAATTATCAATGATTATTATTCTTGAATGATAGATATATGTTTGTAAGAAAATAAATTTTATGATAAATAATATGTATCTTATCAAAAATTTATAAAAAAATTCATGATAAACAATATTTATCTTATAAAATTTTTATAGGATGAAAGGAGAAGTTGGATTTTGGTCAGCTGTTTTTCTATCACTTCAGGTTTCTAACAATAATTTTAGGCCTCAAATGCAGAACATTTGGCCTCCAAAGGGCCTGAATGTTTCCACACGTGCCAACTAGCACACAACTTCCATCATAAATGCAAACCCTGATTGGATGACGTCTAGGGTCAAAATGATGATGTCATGGGCTCTCACGGGTCAACGTTCAGGTGGAAAGGCAAGACCACCCTGGGTCTAGGTATGACGGAGTGTCCTTGGTGCAATGCCCTTCTTTCTTCATGATGTAAGTCTCTAGTGTCTCTTTGCACCTGGTTAGGGTCACAACGTCCATCTATGGGATTTCATCCCCATGGAGGTCTGAGCTAATCATTCCCCCATATGTGCCTGTCCACCGGGAAAGATCCTACATCAACAACAAGTGCGCCCTACATGGATTCATAAGTCACAGGGATCATAGCAATGTCAATCATATCTAATAATCAAATTACCCAAACATGTGCATCAAACCCCCCTTTACCCAGACAAATGCTCAAAGACGTTATGAAATTTAACAATCCAGGTTTGGAGAAGGACTCAGGATGTCATATTGGCCTGATCCTCCATAATTTTGGGTTGTTTCCTAGGTGAGAACCAATCTAGGTCATGTAAGTGTGTGTGAGGTGACATGGGGAAGTGTTTGGGCATAGGGTGTAGTGATAACAGGGAAATGTAGGTCTTACCTGTGGGTTCCTTTGTAGAGGGAGAGTTGCACCTTATCATGGATGTCATTGTTTCCTAGCCTAGTCAATTCCTTTTATTCTTAGTTTTATTGCTTTTGGTATTTTTTTCTTCAAGGGAAGAGCTGAGGGACATTGTCCTGACTTGCTGACCAGAGGTGACAGCGTTACCCACAATCATTTCATGGAGATAAGAAGGTTGGCTCGTGATGAGACCCCCTTTCTCTTGGATATTCCACCAAGAGCCACTACCCTGGTTTGGTGACCAGATAGATGGTAGTTTCATACTGTTACAAGCCCATTGTCCTAATAGGCCATCTCATGATGAGACCTCCCATCCACCAGCTAATATCTTGAGTGTTTATTTATCTTACGGGTTCCCTTTTCTTACTGAGAAGCCTTTTACTGCTTTCTTGGGAATCCCTGGGCGAAGCATCTCAAAGGTTTCATTTTGGATTTTGACTCTTGCCAGCTACTTTTACCCTCTGGGCCTTTAGCCCCCTTCCCATAAGGCAAGGTACAACCCTTCCTAGTGTGGAAAACCCAATGCCCGAACAAAGGTGGGGGGGGGGAAATGAGAGGAGTAAGGATGGAAAGTGGTAAGTATGGAGGGAATGGACGATGACCTTTCATAGACCAACCCAGTGGAAACCCATCCTAAAGGGAGATAAATTTACTAGGACATCATGTCACCCTTCCAGGCAAGAGAAATTTAAGGAGAACAATTTCCAAGAAAATGTTATGAAATGAAGGAGAATTTAGTGCAACATTTTCAGGTGCTTCAATAATAAGAGTGACACATAGCATGATACCCGACCTCATTACCTCATGGAGCAAGATTTACTGTTGCTTCAGGACCATGTTGGTGGGTTGGATACTACTATTGTTGATATATGGGTTGCACTTGAAGAAAGAGGGACCCTCCGGGGCCATGCTCAAGTCATTTGTCTCTCGACACTCCATGTCTAGGACTTGTGGGCCTCAATACATGATCTCCTTAGTTATCCCTAGGATAGGGGATAAAAAAATCTACAGACTTGGTGACAAGCCAATTGAAAGAGTTGTCTCTAAGCCAATCTATAGGAGGACAAACTTCGTCAGTGTCCTCCACTCCCACTCAGTCGGTGGAAGTGCATTATGTACAGTCGTCGACCAACCCAAATGGTAACCATCAACTAGGAGGGAATAAAAGGAAAGGACATGGTAACAATTGTAAGGGTGGGAGGAATGATAATAAAACCAAGGACAACACTAAAAATGATAGATTGAAGGTTAATGTTGGTGAGGGAAAGAAAGAGAAGTGGAAGGTGAAATTCTCTTGTAAGCTTTGTACTAATGATCACCTTACCCACTTGTGCCCCAAACTCAAGGAGGCTACGAGGCTCTTGTCTCAATCACCCATTGTGCTGACTAATCCTTTTCCGCATAATCAACACCTGGCCTCGAGCTCCTCTAATGTTGAAAATGCGTCGAATGGGAGTCAAAACCCTTTGGCGCATGACAACGATTGTCTATGCGTAAATATGGTTAAGTCTCAGATTAATATAGCCACTCGGTCTCGTGATTACATTTCTTCATAGACAATTCCAGGTCTAGAGTCTCCCCCTCCTCTAGAAGCGCCTTTGCAAATCGAAAAGCCAGAGCCTTTGCCTCGTATTCCGAAAAGAGTACTCAAACGCTCTACCCACAACCCTAATTCTAGAGCTTCTGAGAACTACTTTATTATTGAGGATATGGGTCAAACCCCTTCTGCGATGTTGGCTTTGGAGGTACTCCAGACATGTCCTTCATAGAGGAATGCCTTGTTATCTGCATTAGGAGCTCTAGACCTGTGTGGCTCTAAGGTTATCGAGTTTGACGTTACAGATGTTCAACCTCTCTTGCCTTACCATGTTGCCTTCCAAATTCACATGGATTACTCAAAGTATACCATAAAATGTATTGTTATTGATGAAGGCGCTACAACGTGCATGATGTCTGTAACATGTTGGAAAGCCATCGTCTCTCCGACCCTCTCTCAATCTCCGACCATGTTGACCGCATTTGATGGTAGATATTTTCGTCCCCACAATATTCTTCCTACCTTTCCGGTCCAGTTAGGTGGAAATATAGTGGAGGTGTATGTCGAGGTGGTTGATGCGCCCCTTGACTATAACTCGTTACTAGGCCGTAATTGGACTTATGTTATGATGACAGTCGTATCATTTGTTTTCCGTACGTTATGTTTTCCTCCCGAAGGGAAAATCACGATGATCGATCAATTGTCTTTTGCGCATGCTAGTCCTAATGCATCAGTTGGACCTTCGATCCCCGTGATCGTTAATTCTCAACCGACAACTAAGGATATTGGTGTCGGAATGTATTCCTCCCTTATGGGTACCCTTTATTTCGTAACACAAATTCATCACATTTACGCCATGTCCAATAGGTTTGCTTCGTCAATGAGGTTTTTTCCTTTCCCCACTTCGTATTTTAATGATCCTTGGGCCCTACGTTCCCCGAACATGTCTTGTGAAGGTCAGTCACATATTGGAATGACAATGCCACTGTCGGAGGCAAAGATAGTGTATCAGGTTGTTCTTGACTCTTCTGTCGACCCAGATCCTATCTCCTTGCAGATGAACGAGGAGGATCTTGTTCTTAATCTCATATGGGCCACTTCATCATCTTTCTCACATGATTGCCTCGATGATACTTTACCTTCGGATGAAGTGATCTTAGAGGCCATGAATGGTTCTGATAGGCCATGGGATGATATGCATCATCGCTCTTACTTCCTCTCTGAGCTTGTTAGGATCGAACAAGATGATTTCATATCTACCTTGAGTGAGATAGTCAGTCATACCATAGTTCCACTTAATAAGCACAACATTTATGCCGAAGGAAACATGGAGAGTATTTCTCCTACCATCACGATCGACATCTCTCACATTCCTGGTAAAATTGAAAATGTATATATCGGTGCAGATTGTTCTCCTGAAGAAATTTAGATATACACCGATCTCTTCAAATAACTACATGATGTATTCTCTTGGTCATATGAAGAGATGTCAGGAATCGACCCTCGTATTGTCAAACATGAGATTAAAACCTACCTGGATGCTAAACCTGTTTGGCAAAGACTTAGAGTTGTTAATCCTAGGAAGGCCTCTGCTATTAAGGCAGAGGTGGAAAATTGCTTAATGTAGGTTTTATCTACCTGGTTCCCTTGACTGAATAGGTATGCAATCTCATTCCCATGAATAAGAAGCAAGGAACCATCCATGTATGCATGGATTTTCGAGACCTGAATAAGGCTTGTCCTAAAGACAACTTCCTGACACCTTTCATTGATCAGATTCTCAATGAGTGTGTGGGAAGAAAGGTTTTTTCTTTCATGGACGAATTTTCAGGATACAATCAAATTCAGATCAAACCCGAGAATCAACATAAGATGACATTTATTTTTCCTTGGGGTATTTTCGCATACCGAAAAATGCCTTTTGCCTTAAAAACGTTGGGGCAACCTTCCAACAAGCCATGACCTTCTCTTTTCACTATCTCAAGCATATAGTTGAAGCTTATCTTGATGATATCGTTGCTCACTCTTGCAAGAGAGAGGATCACTCTACCACCTTCAACTAGTTTTTGAGAGATGTTGGTATTATCGCATTCGTTTAAATCCTCATAAGTGCATATTTTGCATTAGATCGGGTTGTCTTTTAGGATTCTTATTTTCTAAGACTGGGATCATGGTGGATCCTTTGAAGGTTGAGGGAATACTTTTTTCATGTTCAATCAAATTATATCCCAATGGAAGAATTAGCATCGAAAATGGGGTTTAAACATGATCATTTTCCCCCTTACTATCCCTAGGAAAATGGACAAGTAGAGGCCGTGAACAAGTCTCTCAAGACCATTTTTCACAAAACTGTCAACCAGATCAAATATGACTGGAATTTAATGCTTTACCCAACACTTTGGGCATACCAAACCTCAGTTAAGACTTCCACCGATTTTTCTCCTTTTCAGTTATTACATGGTGTGGAATCGATCCTTCCTATTGAATGTGAAATCCCTTCTCTTAGAGTGGCAGTTAAGCTCCTACCTGACACTTCTGATCTCGATGAACACCTTGTACACCTAGAGAGCCTAGACAAGCAACATCGAGATGCCTCTACAACTATCGAAGTGAATAAATGACATGTCAAGGTCCAGTATAATAAGTCTATCTGTCCTCAACAGTACGTTGAGGGTGACTTGGTCCTCTTGTATGACCAAACCAAAGAACCATTGGGGGAAGGCAAGTTCAACCCCATGTGGCACGGTCCCTATATCGTGTGACATGTCTTAGAAAAAGGAGTCTATGAATTAGAATATTATGAATGGAATATGATGGTTGAGCCTAGAAATGGGCTCTACTTGAAAAGATATTACACATGAGCCCCAAGCTTGGACATGAATCTTTGTATACTAGTGTATTTTAGTAAATATATATTTTTCCTTTTGTCATTGGCTTTCTTATAGAGTTTCCCTTGGTTGGAAGATGTCAACGGAGTCTTCAGTTTACTTAGGATTCACAAACGGTGTCAGTCGTCATACATGGAACTTGGCTTCCGTCGCTTGGGTTTTTTACTCACCCGAGGGTCAACTAGTGTCTTCAAGTGGCTTTTGTCTAGGGCCATCAATGAATAATGTGATTGAATAAGCATCGTTATAGAGATTTTACGTGATTCCATTTCACATGGTATTCTTTATTTAGAAGTTCGCCTAGATTCCCAGTTAGTAGTATGTTAGTTGAGCGGAAGTTACCATGTACACGATCCTACTCTACTCCGATGATTCCTACAAGTATGACTTTTGGAACAAAATTTTTATTTTATTACTTATAATCACATACCCATAAGTTCTAATTATGTATCTAATTCATATGCTAATTATGTTTTAGATTGGAATTTGTCACGTAACTAAAGTAAAGAAAACACATTTATCAATGTCCACATTATAACATAAGTAAAGCCGAAGACCAAAGTTATATANTCCAAAAATATGGTGTCATAGTACAAAAATTGGGGCTCACACCCTCTAAATACATATACATCCGATCGATAAAATGACCATAAAATCTACGCCTTTGGCATCGGATGTGTGTCATGATAGCATATTATGGCGTTTGTGGGACACCAAAAGAGTTGCACCCACTCATGGGGCACACCCACCACTTGTCGTTGCATCGCCTCTGGCAAATCCTCTACCTGAACCATGTGTATTCTGTGCATGAGACGAGACAGGTTGCCTCCCCCCGGTTCCACTGTCAGTGTCGTGGAAATCCATCTAACTGTCGTGGACCCACATCTGTGAAACAAACTTTTTTTTTTTAAATACTTGACATCATCCAAAAAAAATTGCGTTTTTTAACTCATTTAAAAAATACAAAAAAATGAAATATAAAAAAAAAAATTATACCTATATCTTCGTAGGCGGAACCTTGTGGCAATGGCATGTCTGGATCTCCTATGTAGTCGATCCATGCATAAGGGTAGTTGTCCAAGGCTATCACCTGCTGACGCCACCAGAAGAAGAACTCATCGTTGTAGGGGGTTGGTACCCTACCACCTCCCAACCACCTCATCACCTTAGTCCACTGTGACATATTTGAATCGAGCATTCTATGTGAAGCGATCTTGACTCTAGGGCTCAATCCTAGAACCCACTCGAAGAAAAAACTACACAAGATAGATGTAAACCCAAAGTTCCTCTTCATGGATTACTGAGAGGGGGGGTGAATCAGTAATAGAGAAATTTAATCATTTTTAACCATATAATACAAGTGTTATATCAATGAATCATTATCATCCAATAACTGCAGAGTAAATAAGCAATGAACAAATGAACATTCATACACATACACAGTACACCAGTGTTTTACGTGGAAACCCAAATCGGGAGAAAACCACATAATGTTTTTTCTTATATGTCTTGAAGAATTACATTCATTGGAAGCACCAACTTCCTTTATTTTCCAGTTGC
>SNQJ01S0015898.1:20108-36539 GCA_010110895.2 Picea sitchensis | reverse complement strand
CCATGATAAGCACTTTTCTGTCTAGGGTTAAGGTCAAACCTTAGAGGTCGATCTACTTGTCCGCAGGCAGATTTTCCTACAACAGTGATATGTTACTCATAGCACAATGCGATGCAGGGAGATTAGAGTCTTCCTAATGGCATGTATAGTCTATATGAAGATGTTTATGGGCATGAAGACCCAATATTTTTCCCTTCTAAGTAATTTTTTGATGTAACCAAACTTTTTCATCATGCAATATATATATATACATATATCCGAGTTTTTACAGTGCCAAATGATGTCTTAAATGTGATGTTTATGTAATGCATTTTTAATTTACATGTGGTGTGTGATTTATTTTCTTTATGAAACCTTATCTATGTGAGAGATATCGATCCATGATGTAATTGGCTAACGAATCTGAAATGGTATTGATTTCTCTTGGAATGTGTCTGTATTCAATAAAATCAAACATTCGTTCAAGGCGATGAACCCGTAAGTGCAGATGTAGCAGGATAGGATTACGAATAGCGTAGATACAATTAAGTTGACAAACGACGAGTTGTGAGTCTAGGTTAACGATCATATGAGAAACACCTAGGGAGGAGGCTTCGGTTAAAAGTCGGATGACAACATGATATTATGCCATGTTGTTAGTTGTTGATCCTAAGAAAATACCTCCTGGACTCACCAGCCCGTCAGAGTGGTAAATGGCCCAAGCTGCAGAAACAACATTCTGGTTGTGTCGACTAGCACCATCTGCAAACCCGACAAAGATAGGAAAGGAAGATGTCATCTGCGCATGAAAACACAAGAAACAATATGAGTGGCTAAGGAAAAAACTCGAGCATGAAAAAGAAAAAGACACACCAAACTAAAAATACAATAGTGTACAAAGCATGCATGCTAGATGATCTAAGCATAGTACTTCTTAAAGTAAAGCCCGTTACGGGGCTCACCCAAGGAGATTCCTTCATAGTCTACTAGCTCGTAGGCGCCTCTGTGTAAAACACATTTCACGATGTAAGGGCCATGCCACATAGGTTCTAACTTGCCTGTCCCTAACTTGTCATGAGCCTGGTCATAGACAAGGACTAGGTCTCCTTCTACAAATGTCCGAAGGTGAATGAATTTGTCGTATTGATTCTTGATCCACTTTTGATGCGTCTTGTTAACGAGAGCAACATCACGACATGTTTCATCCAACCTGGTTAGATGTAAGAAATGTTCTACTTCAGCAGAAGTATGGGGCAGGAGTTCTACTTTACGTTTCAGAGATGGAATCTCGCACTTGATTGGTAAAACAACTTCGATTCCATACACTAACTGGAAAGGAGTGAATCCAGTAGCGGTTTTCACTGAGGTACGATAAGCCCAGAGAGAGAAGAAAAGTTGTAGATGCCAGGATGTCTTGTTTTCCCCTACCATACGTTGAAACATGGTTTTAAGGACCTTGTTTATGGCTTCAACTTGTCCATTAGCGCGAGGATAGTACGGGGATGATTTTTCATGATGAGAACCCAACTTGGCATGCAACTCACTCATCATCTGGTTCTGAAAGTGTGAACTGTGATCAGTGACAATGGCGTGTGGAACACAAAAACGAGTGATGATGTGGTTAAAAAAGAAAAGAGTTGTAGTATGGCCATCATTTAGAAAGGTAGGCATAGCCTCAGCCCATTTTGTAAAGTAATCGACGACGATGATTATATAACTGTGCCCCCCAGCTGAGGTAGGCTTACACTGCATGAAATCAATACCCCATTTGGTAAAGGGGCCGATGGAAATAATGGGATGCAGCGGAGCAGGGTGGGTTCATGCCTTCTTGGTAAAAACTTGGCAGGGTGGGCATTTTTTGACTACCTCAATACAATCTTTGAAAATTGAGGGCCAAAAGTAGCCGACATGTAAAACTTTTTGAGCTGTAAACATTCCAGAAAGGTGATCGCCACATGCTCCCAAGTGACAGTCATTCAAAACACGTTCAATCTCTTCATGAGTCAAACATCGTCGGAGGATAGTATCAATACCACGACAATACAAAGTGTCGCTGATAATAAGGTAACGACGAGAATGGTGATGAATACATCAACGTTCTTCACGAGAGAGATCAGGCTAAAAACGTTGGGTCTAGAGATAAAGAAGGATATCTCCATACCAAGGATCAAACGTGTTGATGAGGAAAAAAGTTTCATCAGGGAGAGAATATGTGGGCTCAGTATCTTCATCGGCATGGGGAAGGTCGTAGATAAGCTTCGCAAACACCAGGGATTTTTTGGCTTTGGACTTAGAAAATTCAAGATCGAATTCCTGAAGGATGACGATCCATTTTGAGTATTTTCCCCCAAGAACCTAACGTGTCAAAATATGATACATGGGGTTTGAGTCTGCAATAACGGTGGTGGTGCGTAGCAATATGTAGTGGCGAAATCTCTAGACAATGATGACGGCTGCCAGAGCCAACTTCTCAACATGTGAATATCGGAGTTCGGGTCCAGATAGACTTTTTCTCATATAATATATCACATGTTCTTCACCGTTGGGGTCCTCTTGAATCAACACCATCGCAATAGTGGAAGTAGAGGCAGCTAAGTAAAGGATATAGTCCTTCGTATAATCCGGAGGATGCAACAAAGGTGCATTGGTCAAGGCATGCTTAAGAGCATCAAAATATGGTTGAGCAGTGTCATCCCACATGAAAGGGGTGTCTTTCTGCAACAATCGCATGAATCCTTTAGTAATATCAGCGTAGTTACAAATGAAATGGAGAAGAAAGTTTGTTTTCCCTTGCAAAATTTGGAGCTGGATCAAATTATTAGGTGGAGGTAAAGCTAGAATAGCTTTAATATTTAAGGGATCCACCCGAATCCTGTCCTTAGAGACAACGAAACCGAGGAGTCGACCAGATTTGACAACAAAGATACACTTATGTGGGTTCAAACGAATACAATAGAACCGACATCGAAGAAAAATAGCCCGTAGATGACCAATATGGTCTAATCTACTGGATGAGTGGGCACGTAAGTCATCGAGCTAAGGTTCTGCAATATGCTTGATATCATGGAAAGCGTATGACATGGCCCACTGAAAAGTAGCACCAACATTTTTTAGGCCAAATGGTAGCTTCCAATAGGCGAAAGTTCCCCACGGGAAGATGAAAGATGTCTTAAGTTGATCAACAGGTAAAATATCAATCTGGTTGTACCCTAAGAAACCATCCATGAAAGAGAAAAATATGCTACCAATGCAATTATCAACAATTTGGTCGATGAAGGGCGTAGGGTAATTGTCCTTCAGACAAGCCTTATCGAGATCCCTATAGTCAACGCAAACACGAATTGTCCCTTGTTTTTTAGCAACCGGAACAAGGTTAGAAACCCATTCCGTCAAGGGGACAGGGTAGATAAAGCCATATTTCAAAAGATTCTCAACTTCTGCCTTGATAGCCACAGTTTTCTTGAGATGAACCGAACAGAGTTTCTGTCGAACAGGTATCACCCCTGGGTAAGTTTTGATTTCATGCACAATGATCGACGGGTCGATCCCTGGCATTTCCTCGTAGCTCCAAGCAAAGACATCACAAAATTACTTGAATAAGGTGGTATAAGAGACCACCTCCTCGGGCGTGCAATTTGCACCGAGATTAATGTTTTCCACAATGCCTTATTTGATCGAAATATCAATAACGACCATAGTAGAAATGTTGCCTAAATTCCGCTCAGAAAGAGTGTCCTGGGTAAGTATAGGAGATTGTGGAGAATCAACGACATCGAGAGGAAATATAGAGTCTATATATTCTTGAATTTATTCGAGAAGTGGAAAAAAAGAAGAGCGATGGTGGTTATCGTCCCAAGGCACATCATTAATACTAAGCATTTCGATTATAGATTCGTCAGAAGGAAAAAATTGGGAAATGTAGTCGAAAATAGAAGACAAGGGATTTAACCAGGATGGCATTAAGTAGGTATCAGGCACCAATAGATGTTGGTCATCCGAAGAGGGAGAGGTGGATTGTATAGCAGCGTATGATGCCTTGGATGGATTAAGTGGCATGGTGTCACCTAGTGCATCGAATTCCAGAGGAACAACCACAATCCTAGGGTCAGATGATTCCAGAGATTGATAAGTCGTAGTCGAAATCATATTGGCGGTGGCAATATGATGTGTGGTAGGTGGAAGTGGTGTAGGGAAGGTACCCATAAGGCTAGAATCTTTCAGCAAGCCAACACCAACGCTTTCATACTTAATCTTGTGATCTCCCAAGAAAGGAATGTTGTTGGTAGTAGGAGCACGAGCATCGGGTGTACAAAAATCTAGTTGTTCGATAGTGACAATTTTTCCTTGATGAGGAAATTGTACACATCGAAACACCAATGAAGCAATGGTAGTCAAAGCGTAAAACCAACTTCTTCCGAGTAAAAAGTTGTAATCGAGGGGAGCATCGACCACCTCGACATCAAAAGAGATGGTTTTTCCACCCAACTGAATGGATAAGGACTGTAAAAGCCTGTGAGGATGAAAACCTCACCCATCGAATGCGCGTAACATCATAGGGTATTTGTTAAGTGCGGGTGTTTTTAATCTTTTCCAATAGGATAAAGACATGACACAAGTAGAGGCCCCCTCATCCAAGATAGTACGGTGGATTTGTTGATTGTGAACAACAACATCAATTTGAAAAGCTAGTTGGTGAGAGAGTTGAGACTTATAATTATCCAGGTTAAACGTGATATTATTGGATGAATTTGGATCAAAAGCGCCAATGGAAGCCAAGAGAATTCTATGTTGACTTGGGCAGTGTTGTAGAACTTCTAACACAGACATAGCACATGGTGCTTGAGCCAAATATTCAACAATGTTGTAGTTTTGGGCGGCACATGAACTAGGATTAAAAGTGGATTTTCAGATAGTGCTCTTGGGAGGGCATAATATAGAGTTGAACGAAGGTTTCTCGATCTGAAGTGATACAGACGAAGGACTAACAGATGGAGGACTAATGGAGGATGGTGATGGATCTGGTGAATAACCGTTAGTGACCTTGGCTTTGTCAGGTTTAGTGGGTGTGTCATATGTCATAGAGCGAGTGGTTAAATCAATCCCATTAAACATGTAAATATGGGCACTTGTCGAGGCCTCATCATGAGAATGGCTAGAACTTCCCCCAACAGAGGGGGTTTGAGCAACCATGGATTGCTTCTATGAAAAAGGTTGAGTAAGCACGACGGGTTGTGAATTTCCTTTAAAAATTTTGGCCACTTCATCGCAATGTGGACAGTCTCGAGTGTAGTGATCGTCACCACAAATGAGACATGGGAACTTCAATTTCCGCTGTGGTTTCTTTTCGGTAGTAGGCATTTGAGCTTGAGTTTTCAGTTGTTCATTGTTATTATTCTTTTTTGGTTTATTTTTTGTCTTCTTCTTTGCTCCAGATTGTTGTGAAGGGGCAGATTGAACTGCATTCACCTCAGAGATTTGAGTTTGGGGGGAGGTAGAGGAGGATGTGGTCGAACTGGGAGCAGATGTCGAAGCAGACTGTTGTGTTGTTCCAGTTGACTGGGAAGTAGATTGGGTCTTGATGGAGCCAATAACTTAATCTGCATATGACATGGATGAAGGCTTAGCTGGATCGGTAGTGGCACAAATAGCATTTGGGATCAACTCATACAAAGTACCATATTGTGAATAAACCAAATCTAAATACTGAGCCCAAGCAATGGCTTCTTCCTCGGTGACTACACCACCCATGGCGACATCACGAGAAATCGGGGGTAAAAGTGATTTAGTAAACCATTCTTCCAATAACTGGTCAGGAATGATCGCTCTGATCAACCTTCGCCATCGTCTCCATTCATGAATATGATCAGAGATATGCACGAAGTTCGTCTGACGAAGAGAATTCAAAATTTTGGTACCCGTCTCGTATCGAATGGGTAGTTGAAAGTGGGTGAGAAAGGACATGGCCAGGGAGTTGAAATCTTGGAAAGAACCATGTGGAAGTTCTATATACCACTTGGCTTTCGAGCCTGTTAGCACAAGAATTTGCATCTAGAAGAGGCCTAACTGTCTAATTTTTGGGTTTTTTCTAAGTTCTAGTTTCCCCAGTGGTAAAAGGCACTATCCATTGTACAATCAAGGCACTTAATTGAAATGGTTTTGTCATCATGAAATACTACAAATTACTCTACACACTTTCAATATTAAAGGCATTGCGTGTTTGGTAATGCTACCTAATCTACACATAGACGCAGTGCAAGTGGTGCTACCTACATGCACTACCTAATATTTTTGGTAGAAAACGAATTATGCAAAATTATTTTACCAGTTTTAAGTCACTAACTTGAAACTTGGATTCTGAACAATTGAAAATGTATTTTTGAAAACTGGAGGAGGTTTTTGTTCATAACATTCCAAATAACAAAAATCTCTCTCAATTTTTCAAAATGTGTTTTGGCTTGAGAGATATTGGATATAGAATTAGGTGCTGCGTACTCTGCACAGTGGCGTTGCGTACTAATTTCTTGTAGTGCTCATGATTTTGATATTCACCTTGTTGGGAGGTTGCCACATGTCAAGAAGAGTTCAAATGGATTCTCAAGGATCAGTTAGATATCAAGAGACACCTGCACCTAAGATTTAGCTCCAGCAAAGGCCTCATGCATGAAGTGGAAACAATTTATTAATGACTTCCAACAAATTCCCGAAAATCAACAGTTTGTTGGATTTTTGTCTCTTTGATTGTTGCCACCTATCTTCTAGGCTTGGAATCCAATGGAGGAGATGGGATTCGACCTCCTAAGGTTATTTGGATGTTATTTTCTATTTAAGGAAGGAGAGATCTCTTGGAGCAGAGGTTGGATTCATGAGCAAGAGAGATGAGAGAGTTGTAGGAGGTACTTTTCCTGTGATCATTGTAACCCTGAGGGGCTTTTGTTTTTGTAAACATTTCTGTTATTGAAGGTTCATGATATATGTGTTATCATATTATATCTCTTGTTTTCTTTCCCAATTTGTCTTCTTACTTGAATGAATTGTACACCTTGAGGATCATGGTTGCCTTTGATTAATGGATTCTTGAGCATATGAGGATCTGATGTATTTTGCCTATTAGTCACTATTTATATTCAAGTACCTTGATTTCATTTATGCAGAGAGGATCTCTGCCTTATGGATGTTCTTGTTTGTGTTATATTTTTCTTCCTCTATTCAACAAAACTTTATCTGATATGCATATTGATTTCATTTAATGAGCAGGGTGTTTTCTTGACTCAATAGCCCAATGGTCCATTATTGATTTACAACAGCTTACTTATCTTCCCCTTCCTTGTTTTTTTCTTCTTAATACACAAAACCAATCAAGAATTTTTATTTCTATGTTACCGAGATTACTCTCATTTGCAGTCTGGGAGTGACTCTTGGATTGATAAAAAATTTGGCACCATTGCCGGGGATGGATTTGAGAAGATTGAAAATCTCCCTGGGAAGAACGACACTGCATAGCTCCATCTTTAGATGGTGACTGAAGTTGGACACCTTCAAGACTGCACATTCACCATGGTGACTCCATTGTTCAGAATCTATTGGTGACTCCACTGGGGATGAGGCAAATCAAATGGCTATGAAGGCTATCCTGGCCAGGAGGTTTGCCCCACTCAATTTCTCAGCCATAGATGGTTATCCACATCCTATGCCTCAAATTGATGAATGGAAAGATCTATTTCCCAGATTTTATGAAGGTGAGAATGACAGCCCTGTTGAGCATGTTCATGAATTTCATGTTTTGATGCAACAGCACTACATCCATCATGAAGATATATTGATGAAAATGTTCATGTATTCATTAGAAGGTGATGCGAGACAATGGTATAGAATACTCCCTGCTTCTAGTATTTCCTCTTTGAAGGACTTTCATGATGTTTTTTATCCTCATTTCAAGATAATTTATCCCGCTGAAAGACTTTTTGAGAATTTTTGTGAGGGGTATGTATCATATATTCAAGATTTAGCAAGTGATTCCTCTAGTAGTGATGATGAAGGGAATGATTGTAGAGAGAAAGACTTAGATGATGATTTTCATAATGCTTTTCCTAAATTTGAAGAACAAATGCATCATTCATGTCAAAATCTAGGTCCCCAAGAGAAAGATCAATATGGACAATCCATCATTTCCTTGTCTCCTCCTTTTCTCGATTCTTTAAGTCAAGAGATCATCTTAGATTCAGATTTATTTTATCATGAGAATAGTGTTGTCACTTGTCATGACCAGATTCATATCTTATCAGTCCCTCCTATTGTTAATGAACCAATGTGCCATGATTTGCCAAGTTTTGATGACTATGAGGATGTTTTCCCTGAGCAACCAGTTGTCCCAGCTATTGTACTAATCCCCTAAGCCATTAATAGTCAAATGGTCATTGATTCACCTTTGTATGATGATTATGAAGATGATTTCCATGAGCAGTGTGTTGAAGACCTTATATCAGAGAAGTACCCTTTCCATCAAAGCAACAATAACTTGTTTCAACCCTCATGTCATATTTTTGTTGTTGAAAAAGAAGAAAAAGATGATAATCTAATTTTAGAGGGTGAACAACTGAGAAATTGGGACCATAAGCCAAGTTATGATGAATATCCCTCACAATCAGAAAATAAGATAGAAGAATTTAGTTTCCCAAGCACTTCTAATTGTGATGAACTGCCCTATTAACCCCCTATTCCTCTTGAATACACAAGCTCAGTTTCATCAAGCAACCAAGATCAAATGCCATGTGATCAGATGAGAGAGGTTGAAATTAAAGAAAGACAAGAATCACTAAGCCTTTTTCCTAATACACCTCATGACCAGGAGTGGACCAAGGCCACATGCATAGAGGATGAATCAGAAAATCAACAAGCCATACAACAACCAAGAACAGTGGAGGAAGGAACTAATACAATACTTTTCCTTTTTACACAAAGAAATGTTGCAGGGGCAAGTATTGATGATGTTTTTCAGGATCCATTTGCAGCTTGTCTGAAAGCAAAAAGTGGGCCTATGCTCATTGATTTATTCAATGGAAAGTGTATTGCCAGAGGTTTCTTTGACGTGCCTTCAAGTGAGAATTATCTTTGGTTCTTAAGGAAGCACATTTCAAAGCTTCAAATAGTTGAAAAAATGATGAAATGGCTTCATTGGATGTTTCATGTAACTTGAAAGCTTTAGTTTACTAAAAACTAGAGTAGGTGTGTGCAATAAGCTTGCTGGACAAGCATCTTTTTCATCATTTTGTCAATTTTAGTTTTTATTTTCATTTAGTTTTAGGTGAAGGTCACAGATCAAAGCAGATTGCAGAGGTTAATGGTTGAGAGCATGACTCCACAAGCCCAAAGGATAAGGCACTGAAACTACAAGAGTTCTTAGAGCCTCACAGGGAGGACTCTATCCCCCATGGAGCCTATGTTAGCACAAGAATTTGCAGCTAGAAGAGGCCTAACTGTCTGAGTTTTGGGTTTTTGCTAAGTGCTAGTTTCCCTAGTGGTCAAAGGCACTATCCATTGTACAGTCAAGGCACTTAATTGAAATGGTTTTGTGCTCATGAAATACTACAAATTACTCTACACACTTTCAAGATTGAAGGCGCTGCATTTTTGGCAATGCTACCTAATATGCACATAGATGCAACGCAAGTGATGCTACCTAATATTTCTGGCAGAAAATGAATTATGCAGAATTATTTTACCAGTTTTTAGTCACTAACTTGAAACTTGGATTCTGAACAATTGAAAATACATTTTTGAAAACTGGAGGATTTTTTGTTCATAACATTCCAGATAACAAAAACCTCTCTCAGTTTTTCAAAATGTGTTTTGGTTTGAGAGATATTGGTTATAGAAGTAGGCGCTACATACTAATTTCCTGTAGTGATCACGGTTTTGATATTTGCCTTGTTGGGAGGTTGCCACATGTCAAGAAGAATTCGAATGGATTCTCAAGGATCAATTAGATATCAAGGGACACATGCACCTAATATTTAGCTCCAGCAAAGGCCTCATGCATGAGGTGGAAACAATTTATTAATGACTTCCAACAAATTACTGAAAATCAACAATTTGTTGGATTTTTGTCTCTTTGATTGTTGCCACCTATCTCCTAGGATTATAATCCAATGGAGGAGATGTGATTTGACCTCCTAAGGTTATTTAGATGCTATTTTCTATTTATGGAAGGAGATATCTCTTGGAGCAGAGGTTGGATTCATAAGCAAGAGAGATGAGAGAGCTGTAGGAGGAACTTTGCCTGTGATCATTGTAACCCTGAGGGGCTTATGTTTTTGTAAACATTTTTGTTATTGAAGGTTCATGATATATGTGTTATCATATTGTATCTCTTGTTTTCTTTCCCAATCTGTCTTCTTACTTGAATGAATTGTACACCTTGAGGATCATGGTTGCCTTTGATTAATGGATTCTTGAGCATCTAAGGATCTAATGTATTTTTCCTATTAGTCACTGTTTATATTCAAGTACCTTGAATTCATTTATGCAGAGAGGATCTCTGCCTTATTGATGTTCTTGTTTGTGTTATATTTTTCTTCCTCTATTCAACAAACCTTTATCTGATATGCATATTGATTGCATTTAATGAGCAGTTTGTTTGCTTGACTCTGTAGCCCAATGGTCCATCATTGATTTACAACAGCTTCCTGTCCTTCCCCTTCCTTGTTTTCTTCTTCTTAATCCACAAAACAAATCAAGCATTTTTATTTCTATGTTACCAAGCTTACTCTCATTTGTAGTCTAGGAGTGACTCTTGGATTGATAACAGAGCCCGTAAGTGTTCGCTGGAAAAGATGCAAACGTACAAAATCATCCATTAAGGAGTTTGATTAACACCATAAATGGAAGGTCATGAGATGGTTATTAGGTTCTTCTCCAAGTTTACCGTCAAATTTGGGAATATCATAAGGCAATTTAGTAGGAATTACAGACCAGTAAGGAGAATTTAGTATAGGATCATTGGTCAACCAAGACAAGTCTGAGAGATCTAGAGTCGCAAGAAACAGTAGTTTTCAGTTAACCTGAGGGTGATACTGATGTGGCATAGGGACACCAGTAGGACCGTAAAATGGGTTAGGTGGATAATTGTATCCAGTAGGTCCTCCTACATACGGTTGTTGCTGACCAGTATAACCAGGATTTGATGAAGGTTGAGAAATATTTGCATAAGGAGGATAACCTAATGGGTTCTGAGGATTATAAGTCGGATGGTTTACTTTCCTGTAAGGAGGATAAGAATTTTGTCCTTGAGTAGGGTAAGTAGTCGATCCCTGAGGCGGATGCACGTTAGCCCCGTGGGGAAGATAAATATTAGACCCATGGGAATAAGAAGGTTGTTGTTGTCCTTGAGGATTTTGGCCCCCAGAGAATACTGGATTTCCTGGAAAAGTAATGTGCCAAGGATTTTTTGTGGCATTATGTCCATACAATGGGTTATAGACTCCAGTTTGAGTTTTCCCCCGAGGTGGAGGTTGTGTTCCCATTTGAGTTTGACCACAGAACGGAGGTTGCCCCCCAGATGGAGGTTTCCCTCCAATTGGGGGTTGCCCCCCAAATGGAGGTTTCCCTCCAAACAGGGGTTTCCCTCCAAATGGAGGTTGCCCCCCGAATGGAGGTTGCCCCCCAACGGGAGTTTGAGTGCCTAGAGGTATCTAGGAACCAGAAGGGAACGAATGACCAATGCCTCTAATTGGATTAGATCCACCAAGACCTTTGACTCCAAGTGTAGGTATAGAACCAGCAGCGACGTTATATCCAGGAGGAACAAAACTTCCAGAAGCTTTGAGTGAAACCTGGGTAGTGGTGGCAGAAGGATTTAGAGATCTATACCCAAGTGGGAGTGATGGATTTGGTCTAAGTGGTGTTCCAATTAGATCTTGGGATGGTGTAACATTTCTGGTGGGGATTGTATCAACATGTGGGACCATAGTGGAATGGGCCATTTGGAGAGGGATGGTCGAGCGAGGACTAACTGACGGTGTGTCTGGAAAAACGATGACACTACTAGATGTAGCAGAAAATTGGTCTAAGGGTACCATGTATGTAGCATATGTTTCGGGCAACTCGTGTACGATAGGTATGTCGGCACCTGCTCCTGAGCTGAAAAGATCTCGCACCGTATGGAGTGGGGTTCTAAATATGTCAGTAGTCCAAAAGTGATCTTGGTCGTCAGGGCCCACGAAAGGTCCAGTTGGTATTCCAGAAATCTCAACAACAAGTTCTCCAGAGGAATTGAGTCGGAGAATACGTCTCTCGGAACCGTGAGGAAGTCGAAAAGACTCTAGAGAATCGAAAACTCGAAAATGGTCTAAAGAGTCAGTTCTTTCCACTTGTGAAGTGGCAGTGTCTTGGACCTCACTCTGTTGAGGAGAGCCCTCCGGTGGATCAGTAAGCAAAGGTTGGTAACACTCAGGATCTTCCGGGGTAGCCCTTTCATTCTGCGTGAATGGCGTGGAGGGTCAATATTGCTCGAACCAAATACTTTACAGAAAAAATCTATGGCCAACTAACGAAAAGAATCAACATACACTAATAAAATATAGGAATCAAAACCAAGCAAACAAAACCTTCTCTTGATGATCGTACTAGTTGGTGATGAAATCCAACGTCACATGATCAAGTCAAGAAGGGGCTAGGATATGGTGGAACAATTACGATGGCGACCTACTTAACGAACTTACGCCTTGGTGCAAGCTTCTACACAGTAATTGTGGATTTACCCTCCAAGGAACCTGAGTGAGTTTGACCATCATTTGTTCCAGGTACAACGAAGACTTCCCTTCACCGTCACCTTGTGTAAGTACCTAAATATTATGGCTACTAAGGAAACCAACTTGCAGTCAGCCCCTGGGCGGGTATAGTCGACAGTCCAGTCTGAAAGTATGGGTAGGATAACAAGTCCGAAATCAACTCGAGAGGCTCCCACACATAATCATGGGTATACCCTCAAGTGACCCCCAATANGGATAATCTCCATAGCTCTCCCGAATGCGACCTCGTGTGTAACCCTTGTGTGAGAGGGGGATCCCAAAAAGCCTATATGACAATTGGATTTTCTCTCCCTATCGCAAGATGCTAATGTTTGTTTTGAATACTTTGGAGAGTTGTGCTCACAGCCTAATCCAAAGTGCTAATCCTAGTCTAATGTTGGTGGAAGATTCTAAAAAGAAAAAGTTCTAGATTGATTTTAATTAGCGTTGATTTTGCAATTGTTCTTTACTCAGGGGCGTATGAAAGTGAAAACTGGTGGTGTTATGACTCAATTCCCCAAAAATGCATAAAAGATGATAAATAGTCTTTTCTTTCGATGAATGTCTATTTAAGGGAAGGAGAAAATTGTTTTTTTCACTGCCAAACACTAAGATGCAACATCCTCATGCAATTGTTTCTTAATCAAATCCAATGTAATACTAATTTTTTTTTCAGAAATTCCTTCTAATATCCAAACCAATCACTAAAATACGTCCTTTTGCTTATATGTGAATGATGATCAATTTGATGTAAAACTTCTAATGTCAATCAGACTTTTAAGATCAATGAGATTCAGACAATCAGAAGCAGACTTCACATAAACAAAACACACTCTTGTTGTGATTAAACAAGAAACAAAATATAACCAAACTTGCAAGCAAGAACCAAAAATATCAAACAAAAGAGAAACGCTGGAAAACTAACTCAAAGATCAAATGGGATGGTTCACAGACTTTTGGATTTCCTCATAAAAGCTTCCACTTAATTAGATAAATGAGAGGAAAATAGTAAGTAAACAATAAGTTGACTCTAAATTATCAAAGACAAAGAGTGGCTTCAAAATAAGGAAAGAAAATGTCAAAATTCCAAACAAAAGGTGATCAATTCTTAGAAAGAAAAGTGTTGAAGGCCAAGACAAAGATGTACTGAGACTCTGAGAAAGTGCCAAAAGCAAGAAATGAACCTCAGAGAATGAAACCCTAGAATATTTTTCACAAAAAAGGGGTAGCACTCTGGTGTAAGGGGTACCGGAGCATTACAACGCTCTGTGTAAGACCAGTAGGGAGCATTAGCGTTCTGATAGTAAGGGCAGGGGAGTGCTAGCCTCTAAAAATTCAGAAAAATGCCCAGAAACTCAAAAAAATCAAGCAAACTCAGTCAATCAAATTGAATATGATGAAATCAAGAGCCAAACAATCAGATATAAGAATCAAAGAGGTAGTATGGAAAAGGTCAAAGAATGAGCAAAGGCTAAAAACAAGATCTAGGGAGGAAACCAAAACTGAAAGCTTCTATCTCCCCAGTGGAGTCACCATTTCTAGAGTCCAAGAGAGAATCCACTTGTCTGTAGGGGGATTTCTCTGTAACACCAAGACTTGGTGGAAGTCCCATAGGTATATGTTAGAATGCTTATGAGTGAGAATATGAGGTTCAAACGCAAAGTCATATTGCAATTTTAAGGGACTCCCGGTCTTATGGAAAAAATATCAGCATGGGAACCGAATGGCACAAAGGTTCTAACTAGGGCACCCATGTTTGGTAAGCCTTTACCATTCACTAACGACACTTCTAGTAGAAGAAAGAAGTTTTTGTGTCGCTAACAAATGGGTTCGTACCTAAGGCATATGAATTGCAGTCATAGGATAATGCAAGTGTGCAAAATGGAAAGACGACCTATCCTATATGCTTGGTAAAAGAAAATACCTGCCAGAGTCACGAACGGGCGACATGACGCTAGAAACTGCCAGAATCCCTGGATAAAACCACCAATACCAACTCCATACATTGCATTATTAGTCCACTAGGCAAAAATGTTAGCAAAAACTATGTAAAGTGGGTAAATGTTTTCTATAAATAGTAAAAATAACCAATTTTACCATACCATTTCACATTTTTACCCAAATAGTGCATTTTGGACCAATATTCCCATCACCTTCAAGTGTCGATTGCAGGAGCTATGAGCAACAAAATTGACAATCCTATGGACCAAGTAAGTACTCTTGCCCTCCTCTTCATTTCTAGTGGATTACAATTTTAAATTAGGTCTCATTTTTTGAGTTTTTTAAGGCACAAATTAGGAATTAGGGTCTACACGGGCTGTAGTTCATTGAGTCACATATATATAGCCCTATACGTGATTGTTATCAAAACATAATGTGTATATGCAGGCCTATATGAAACTATGTATATTGCAAATCGCGTACAAGTCCCTAACTTGGTTTTTTTAAGAAATTTGACTCAAAAAATGGATTTTTCTTCCAGGATGGTACTTGAATGGAGAGAAAGAGAGCATGAGGAATTTTATGTTGCAGTGGAAAGATATCTAGGGGACCAATTAGAATTAAAAAGACGCGGGATTTACAAGTTTTGGGCTCTCAAAGGGATGAGGGTTCAAGTGAGGTTGCTCCAAATGTTGGTGAACTTTTGGGATCCAAATACAAAGGTCTTCAACCTCGATGGGAAACCATTGAGAATTGAAGTTGAGGATATCTACTTTCTTACAGGATTTTCACGTCGGGGTGAGGTGGTGAACCTCAAATCACAGGGATATGGGAGTGGCATAAACATAGAGAACTACATCACCACTCATTTTGTTGCAGGCACATAAAAGGTAGGGAGAAAACTCCCCATTAGAGTGATCAACAACCTAAGTCTGAAGATCATCGTTCTTGTACTTACACAGATCATGGGTTTGGAATCATTGCACCAGGCATCAAGGCCACTGATGTTCTACTCCATGGAGTGCTTATGACCCACAGTGTATTATTGGTACACCTCACTACTGGCTAACATGAAGAGCCAATTGACGTACTACAAACAAGGTAGGAAGAGGTGTTGATTAAGGTTGGTTGTCATTGATGTCAATCCTTGAAGAAATCCCCATAGCACAAAGGTTTGGGTAATGGACCCAATATTGTTTGAGGTAAATATGACTCATTAATGTTTTTTCATGGTTTATAAGAAGCAAATATGGATGAACTCCAAAGTGGTCCCCTTATGGTGAAAGCCCTCACGGGAAGATGCTTTGCGTAGTAAGAGAACCCATGCTTAATTGTGGAATAATGAGATGAAGGACAATGAATTTGTTAGGGAAACTATCCTATATGGATAGTGCTTTTCATGCCATTTCCGGTGGTATGTGGAACATCACATAACTCCTCAAGGTTAGAGAGTTATGGCCATGAGAAGTTGGAGACCCCAGGTTTGAGTAATGGACCCAAGTTTGTTTGATGGGTAATAGTATGAGCTATGATATATTTTCATATAATACTATTATATATGGATAGTACACGTCATGCCATTTCTGGTGGTATGTGGAACGTCACATAACTCCTCACGGTTTGAGAGTTATGGCCTTATGAAGTTGGAGGACCCTCATATGTTATCTAGAAGCCCCAAAAGGTCAAAGTAGTCAAAGTGGTTTAAGAGATTTTAAAAGGTAAATAA
>SNQJ01S0015897.1:121851-139092 GCA_010110895.2 Picea sitchensis | reverse complement strand
ATTTTTCAATCCATGACAAATCATGCAACTAGATATTTCCCACACAATTTAAAATTTTCCAGACCGAAATGGTGTCACATTTGTGAAGAAAAAAACCATTCAACAAAAGAATGACAACTAAATGGGAGAAACTAGATAAATATCCACATAGTTTATCGCATGCGCATCATTTATCAGAACATCCACCAAGGAGTGAGAAATGGATACCAAGGCCATGGTCAAGGTGGTTACCAAGGAAGAGGAGGCTATAGAGGAGGACACGGTCATGGAGGTCGAGGACATGGTTGGGGATGATACTATTTCCTTAATTGATGGAAATATGATCTCATAAGCCCTGAATATCCTATTAAGGACATAAACGACCTTAAATTATGAAACATATGTGGAGTGGGTGATCACTCACTCGAATACTATCTCATAGTACTACCGAAAGTAATGAATAAAAGGAATGTGGACCTTCTGCATATTATTCCTAAAAAAGAGGTCCTAAAATAAAAGAATATCCATGTTTTGACCAGATCAAGTGTGGTTCAAGACAATTACCAAGAATCACAAGTTCGACAATGGGGATATAGAAATACTTACCCTGACCCAGAGAAAGAAGAAAAGTGATGCAGGAAGCATTGAATTTTTCCAAAAATATCGACCAGGAGAAAACAAATGGAAGTAGGGGAAGGAAATAAAACACTTCATACAGTATCTTAGACAAGTTCCTCCAGCTATTTAAATAAAAGCATTAAGTCAGTCGTTTGATCAATTTTCTTAATATTATGAGGGAGTATAAAGAAGATTAGCAACCATATAAGAATATTTGATAGTTGTCACAGGATAAATACATGAATGATTATGATCCTCAATTTGATATTGAGATCAATGGAAACATGATTCAGTAATTTGTGGTCGACTTTGGGTCACAAGACAACATCCTTCCTCGGGATACATGGAAATGACTTGGAAGACCTCCATTGGCTCCAATGATGAATTTTTTAAAACTAGTAGATCAAATATTTATTAAGCCAATGAGAACATTTGAAAATGTCAAAATGCATATAATGGGGATTCCAATGATGGTCGACTTCAAGGTGATCAATTTAGTCGAAGGTATTCCTCCTAACCCCGAATTAGTAGGCATACCATGGGGTCGCAATATGAAAGAAACTATCTCCTTGGAAAGAGATAGAATCAATTTGAAATGACACAGTAGGAAAATCATCATACACATTGACCCGAAAGAAGAAAAACCATTGGTAGAAACATGGGATGAAGACTAGGAGGCTCGTTGGCTATATCAGATAATGAATGAGGAGAAAGAGAATGTTGAACTGAATGGAACAGGTAAAATTTTAGTCGGTTTCCTAGTGTCCATGGGGAAAAACTTAGACACAAAACTATATAACTGGAAGATAGAGAATTATGATTCCTAGGAAAAATAATGTTGGTCTATAGAGGAAATATCAATAAAGTGATCTAGATCATGCTTCTCAGTCCAAGCAGTCCCTATCATTTAAAAAACAAAGATAAAATAAACACCAACACTTATCCTGACTAACTCAAAAGTAGGACCTCCCCTACATTTAAATGAAAGAAATTCTTCGTTGATCCATGTGGATGAAGTATAGAAAACAATCGGAGAACAGGGAAGAGTGAAGATATTGGTATATTCCTTCACTCATAAAGCTATTGAATGGTGGGAGACTCATGCTCCCCATTTATAGACTTGGACCACCACTACATTATACTTTTTTGAACGATTTAGAGGGAAAAAATATCAGCAAAATTTGACATCTTGACCTTCAAACCTGGGTTTGACCTAGTAGCTCATATTCATTAGTGTGAAAATGAATGGAGAAGAGTTGGATACAAGGATGAAATATCTTGGACTCACATGTTTCCAAACACTTTGGATGATATACCACGCAAATGGTATAAAATCGAAGAGGAATGTGGCCATACATTAAATTGTACTGAAATAAAGGAAAATTTCATAAGATATTTTGAATTCATAAGGGAATAGGCACAGTTAAGAGAGGCAACATTGGAGCTAAAAAACTTTATGGAAAAACCAAACCCTGACGAAGTTCAAAAAAGAGGAAAGACAAAATTCGACATAGGGTCGACGTCGACTTGCAATTTTGTGTTGATTCATGGTAAAAAAAATATAATCACTCATTGGATGGACATGGAAAACATAAGTTTTCCAGGGAAAAGCTTAAAATGGAAGAAAATCCACCTTGGAGTAAATAACTATGTGAAGACGATCTTTACCATATCCAAGGAATATAAGGAGGATTTAGAAAAACATGACTTCCCACCAAGATATAACAAGGTTATGGAAGGTGAACGACATATGGATGAATCTAAAACTCCATAATGGATGCATGCAAGGATAAAAACCAAACAATTTGACATTTCAACTGATGGTGAACCGAAAATGGAATGATAAGAAACTATTGGTCGGATAAGAAGATAGTATAAATAGTCGACCTACTTCATGAATATAAATATGTTTTTTCTCAATACTATATAGATTTCAAAGGAATTTTGCAATAGATGGGGGAGATGAAAATCAACCTCATCCCAAGGTCTAAACCTATCAAAAAATGACCATACAAATTATCCCATAAATATAAACCCATTGTATAAAAATAAATTGAAGCAATATTGGTTTCTCGTATCATTTACCCCATAGACAAATATTAATGAGAAATTCCAATGGTCATGCAACCTAGAAAGCATGACCTAAAGAAATTGATAATATGTGTCGACTTCAGAGGCCTAAATAAGTTAACTATATCTGATCCTTTCCCAAGACTATTTATGGATGAAATCATAAAAACATTTGCAGGACATGAATGGTATCCCTTTATAGATGGTCTGTCTGGGTATAACCAAGTCCCAATTGCAAAATAAGATGAAGAAAAAAAAGAATTGTGTATTTGAATTCAGCTCATTTTCATACAAGCTAAACAATGATTCCCTTTTGATTGAAGAATTCACTCGTAGTCTTCTTAAGGAGAGTGTTCAAAGCCTTTCAAGAATATATTTATAAAATTATGGTTGTCTATTTTGATGATTGGACAATCTATAGCTTACTAAAATACCACATCTAGTGGCTAAGGATGATGCTAAAAATATGCTGATAGATTCACCTATCTTGGAATATCAAAAAATTCATCTTTTCCACCCCAATTGGTATTTTTCTTGGACATATTGTATGCAAACATGGTATCAAATTCAACATGGCTAAGATAAAGGTAATCCTTGATTTGAAACCTCCAATAAACCAAAAGAAGATTAAAATTTTCCTTGGGCACATAGGATACTATAGAAAATTCATCTGTCATTACTCCAACATCACATACCCAATCAACGAGCTACTATGGAAAAAATTAAATTTATTTGTAGTCAGGAGTGAAATGAGCCCTTCGAACTATCAAAGATAAAATTGGTAGAAGTTGTTGGGCACCAAATCGGGCTATCTTTCTGTCCCATTTCCATTACCTTTTTGACCTTTTTACACTTATTTACCTATGTTTACTGTGTTAAAACCATGAGGTAAATACCCCTACCCTATCTATTGGAATATTTTATTAATGAAGTGAAGTCACAGAGTTTTACCTACTCGCAGCACTAAAACGATGTTTGACTGCAGCTTTTGGAGAACATGAATCAAGGCCTCAGCATCCCGTGGCAGATTTGTTGTTTAGCTATTTTGAGAACAACAACGACCAATCCAAAAGGAGGCCGCACAGCTGGAGTCACAGATCCTTGAACCATCTTGGGCATTTCATTGATCTTGTCTATCTGGTACTGGTGTCGTTCCAACTAATGTATATTTTTAAGGGTATGGTTACCATGTTTTGGGGAAAGAGGTTGTTCCCCCTTTGATGTATAAAAGATAGTTTATTCCTGTAACTGGGGATGTCCCCATTGAGATTGTAATAACCTTTTCAGATTTATAAAGCATTACCTATTTTTTTGTCTTCATCCTTGCTGTAACCAACGCATCCCTGATCAGAGAGCTAGGCCCACTCTTCTGATCAGGTGTTGCGTCTTCCTGTGTGTGTTATTTATCAGTTTTATGATTGTTGTTACAATGTGTTATTTAGCAGTTTATGCTTGTTGTTACAGTACTTTATTTAGTAGTTTATGCTTGTTGATTACAGTGTTATTTCTTAGCTTATGCTTGCTGTTACAGCGTATGATTCTTATGAGTACCTTCTAGAAGTTGTAGTTAATCCAGTTGACAGTAATGTTTTGAATCTTAAATTGTAAACCCTTGGCCAGAACGAATTGTACTCTTTCCCCTGCATATACCGTGCGCGTTGCCTTGAAAGGATCACACCCAGATTGATAAATTAATGTAGGAAAAGGGTGAATAAATTGTTCATACCTAGACCCCAACATTTTGGTGTCGTTGATGGGGAGGCTAACAAGGTGCAAGACAACGATCCAAACCAACCAGAGGGTCAATCTCTCATCCTGGGGAGAGAATGAGTTTTCTCACTCTGCTTCAGGTCCTGAGCGTAGGTGATCTTTCTGCTTGTTTTTATTTTTTCTTTTTCATTTATTTTTTTTCAATCTCTTGTCCTGGGGAGGGAGGAGTCTTTTGACGCCCTGCTCTAGATCCTGAGTTAAGATTTATTTCTTTCAAACCCTTGTGTTTTTTTGAAATAGCTTTTACCCTAGGGAGGGAGGAGTCTTTTGACGCCCTGCTTCATGTTTGAAAGGTATTAGGTCTTTCTTGTGGTGTGTTTTTTTCTTGTCCAGGGGAGGGAAGAGTCCTTTGACGCCCTGCTCCAGGCCCTGAACCTTAGATTCTTGTTTTTTATCTGCCTTGATTTTTCATAAGATCTTTTGTCTTGGGGAAGGAATGGTCCTTTGACACCTTACTTCAAGACTAAATCATTGTAGGTTCATGACAAAACCCTCACTTGTATGAACAAAGGAATGAATAACAGGGGCAGAGGGAAAGCCCCAAAGAAGGGAGGACCAAATTTGGGAAGAAAGACCTTCATCAAGCAGATTATAGAAAAGGTTGAATCAGAAACATCATCTCGCATAGCCGTGAGACCAAGGGCACGAAGAGTAAATTCTGAGGGACAATCAGTAGATCAAGCAGTGTTGTCTACAACATTCTTGGGTGAAACAATATAGCAGGTCCCTATAGCAGTTGAAGAAACATCTAGTGGCATACCTGAACAAGGAAATCTTATGCTGACAGCAGAGGGGGAAGAGGTCACAAGAAGAGCCTCGACAGAGGCAGACCACTCCAGCAAGAGAGAGAAGGTTGTAGCAGAGGGATCAAGTCATCAAAACACAGAAGAAGGGGTCGAAGGAGCATTTGCATCACCAAGGGACCGTGAAAGTGTTGTTAAAACAACTCGGATCAAGGGGGTAAGAAAGCCTCAGCCATCTCCTATAGAGTCTCGTGAAATACCCAATGATTATTGGAAGATATTTATGGTTCCCACAACCTCCACTATCGAGTTTCCAATTGGAAACTTGGGAGTTGGTGCGCCCACTAAACCTATTCCATTAGCAGCCTTACCAAACTTTCATGGGCTTGTTTCAGAATATCCTGACACATTTCTATTTGAATTCAACACAGTATGCTGAGGGTATGATTACACGACGAAATCCCAAAAGTTAAAAAAAATTCCTTCTACATTAAAAGGGACGGCTCTGTGATGGTTCATGGGCCTTGGAGGAAGCACTATTTCCACATGGGATGATATGTGGATAGCTTTCCTGGAAAAATACCAAGATTATTGTAAATCCTGGAACATTAAGGAAGAAATTTTCAAGTTCGCACAAAAAGAAGATGAGAGTTTGGAAGATTGTGTGGAACGATTCAAGTACACCTTACAGAGGTCGGGTCACTCTAACCTGGATAAGGAAATTCTAAAAATTATCCTCCTCCGATCTTTTCGTGAGGATTCAATGGAGCTATTGAACATTGTGGGAAAAGGAGACATCTCTAAGGAAAGCTTCGAAGGTATCTACGAGTTATGCATTTAATGCTCAAGAGGACTTGCAAGAAACAGACAAGGGATTCACTCAGTAAAAGGGTCTAGCGGAGGTGTTACGAAAGAAGAAATCAGAAACCTGCTAGACAATCTGAGGACAAATATCCTCAGCACCCTGTCAGCACAGATGGATACGCTACAAGCAAAGAAGAAGCAACTGGAATTGGACCCGACATGTAGAAAGAAGCATCCAGAGAGGGAATGTCCATTAAACTCCATAGAGGAATGTGCAATATGCGAGTTAAATCATGCAACAAGCTCATGTCCCTCCTTGCCAGGCCTGAAAGTAGTATTTCAAGGAACGGGGAAAGACATGGAGCAACTGTACATCATGGGGTCTAGAAAGACATAGCAACCTCGACCACCAATGGGAAACCAAGGTATGTACTCAGATCCATCTCAGTATTTCAATAATTATAATATGAATCCTCAGTCCATGCCCTATCCTCCCATGTGGCCACAATACCAGTTTCCACCATGGTAGCAGTGGAACCCTCAAACCAGTTCAAGCTCCTCATGGGCTCCAACTTGGCGAGGATTCCCTCCTAGACAGTTTCCTCAATCAATGCCACAACAACAACTCCAACTGCCCTCTAATGTGCCTCCAGGTAATCAACCTTCCCGCCCTCAGCTCCCAATCCAACCTGATCCAAATCCTAATTGTAGGGGAGTTCATCAAACTGACATTCTTAACCTACCTTCATATAGCCTTTCCACTACAGAGTTGTATGAAATGAATCTACGATCAAAGCAGACAGTTGATGCTCAACCTCCTCCAGTTACCATAGAATGTCTTGACAGTGAAGGTAAGGAATCAGAACCAATGAGTAAAGAGCCAAAACAGACTGATAGAAATCAGGCATCTCCTGTAAAACAACATCAATCTGAACCACCTTACCTAGAGAGACTAACTTTGAGTAAATCAAGCCCTCAAGCTGAATTCGATTTATTAGGAGAACATCATAATTTATTTGTTAAAATTCCCTTGTTACAAGCGATGAAGGATGTGCCAATATATGCAAAGACTCTTAGGGAATACTGTTCAAAGAAATCTTCAAAGAAATCCAAAGACCCCCTTACCATTCATGTTATGGGAAAATTATCATATTTCATGATGGGAAAGTCAATGCCTGAAAAATATGGAGATCCGGGGAACCCAATTCTGACAGTACAGATTAATGGGGTATAGATTTCGAATGTGTTGGTAGACCTGGGTGCTACCATCAATGTCATCACCACTAAAACCATGCATACATTAGGTCTTTATAACTTGAAACATACACCTACAATATTGGAATTAGCAGACCGATCCACAGTCAAACCTGTAGGAAAGTTGGAAGATGTAACAATTTCAGTAGATTCATGGCACTATCCCATAGATTTTCTGGTCTTACAGATGCAATCTTCAGTGGGCGGCCATCCTTTGATCTTGGGTATACCATGGATGGCTACTGCAGATGCTTACATTGGGCGTCGATCAGGGCACATGGTTATCTCCAATGGGCACAACATTAAGAACTTAGTGTTATACCCACCTACAGAACCAAACCCATCCATAAAACTAGCAGGAAGCAAGAAAATTTTACCTGGGAAAGAGTTTGAAATAGAAAATGAGGAATTGAGGCCAGTTCTCACTATTGAACAAGCCCTTCAGTTGAAAACAGAATCGGCAGATGATGTAATTAACTCTTTTATGGACGACCCTTTCTCCGTTTCTAAAACAAATCAACAATTCCTAGAATCTGTCTTAAGCTGTGAGACTCAGGAAACAATTGAAACAGCAGAAGGATTAGAGAAACTACCTGTTAATGCACCCAGTGAAAGTGTTCTAGTAGAACTAGAACCAGGAAAAACCCTGAATATTAATCTAGCCCTGTTAGAACCGTAGAAGAAGAAACTTGTGGATGTCCTTCAGAAACACAAAGAGGCCTTCACCTGGGATTATACAGATATGAAGGGGATCCCTGCTAATTCATGCACCCATCATATATATATTAAGGAGGATTGTCGTCCTATGAGACAACCTCAAAGAAGGATGAACCTCGCACTGAAAAATATCGTGAAAGAAGAACTTCAGAAATTACTAGACGTAGGTTTTATTTACCCCATCTTAGATAGCCAATGGGTCTCTCCATTAGTAATGGTCCCTAAGAAAAGTGGTAAATGGAAAATATGCGTGGATTATCGAGAATTAAATAAGGCAACGCAAAAAGATCATTTCCCTTTACCATTTATTGATCAAGTTCTGGACACATTGGCTGGCAAAAAGTTTTTTTCCTTCCTAGATGGGTTTAGTGGGTATAACCAGATTCAGATAGCTTCTAAAGATCAGGATAAAACCACTTTCACATGCCCCTGGGGAACATTCGTATACTGGGTCCTTCCTTTTGGCCTGTGTAATGCTCATGCAACGTTCCAGAGGGCAATTTTGGGAATCTTCTCTGATTTGATAGATAATAGTGTTGAAATCTACATGGATGACTTTACTCCATATGGGGATTCATTTCTTGAAGGAATGAAAAAATTAGAAAACGTTCTCGAAACGTGTATACAAGCGCGTGTCTCGTTGAGTACGGAAAAATGTCATATGATGATGGAAGAAGGAATTTTTCTAGGACATTTGCTCTCAGATGAAGGAATTCAGATGGACCCAGCAAAGACAAAGGTAATTCAGCATTTCCCGACACCCAAAATGCCCATGCACGTATGCAGTTTTATTGGTTGTGCTGGCTATTACAGGTGTTTTATAGAAAATTTTGCTAAGGTAGCACATCCACTTTTTCAATTGCTAACAAAAGATTCAGATTTTGTGTGGACAGAGGATTGTGATGCAGCATTTACGAGAATTAAGGAATTGGTCTGTAGTGCTCCAATCCTTAGAGCGCCAGACTGGGCATTACCTTTCCATATTCATACAGATGCTTCCCAAACAGCGGTTGGTGCGGTATTAGGATAGCAAGAGGACAAAATACCATACGCAGTTTACTATGTTAGTAAGAATTTGGCTCCGACTGAATTAAACTACACAGTGACTGAGAAAGAATTCCTTGCTATCATTTATGCCATCAACAAATTCTGGCACTACATTACTGGGTATCCTACCTTTTTGCATATTGATCATGCAGCTATCAGGTATTTAATGAATAAACATGTTACCCTTGGTCGTATCACAAGATGGCTCTTGCTACTACAAGAATTTGATATCACGATAGTAGATAAACCAGGGAAGGACAATGTGGTTACAGATTTCTTATCTAGGATAGAACATGAGGGTAAGGATACACCAATTGAAGATAATTTCCCAGATGAACATCTTTTTGCAGTATCTGCTAACACTCTGTGGTATGTAGATATTGCTAATTATCTTTCTTCAGGGAAGGTACCTCGACATCTATCATATAAAGAGCAAAGGAAGATTATTCACCAAAGTACCCGATATTCATGGATGGCAGGATATCTCTTTCATACAGGGGTTGACCAACAAATTCAGCGCTGTGTGGCAGAAGATAATATCTATGAGATACTGAAGGTTGCACATGATGGACCCTATGGAGGACATTTTGCAGATAAAAGAATAGGTCACAAAGTGCTGCAAATGGGATATTACTGGCCCTCCATCTTTCGTGATGCCTGAGACTATGTCTGAAGGTGTGATAGCTACCAACGGATGGGACAACCTAGGAAAGTAGATGAAATGCCTCTACAACCCCAGATAGTCCTTGAACCATTTGAGAAATGGGCCATTGATTTTGTTGGACCCTTCAACCCACCTTCTCATCAGAAAGCTTACATAGAGAGGTCACAAGAGAAACAGAACAAGTAGTGGCAGACTTTCTTTTTGAAGAAATTTTTTCCCGATATGGTACTCCAAGGGAAATTGTGTCAGATGGAGGAGCACAGTTCACATCTCACATGATAGGAAAGTTGATGCAAAAATATGGATTCAAGCATAAAGTGACAACCCCCTATCATCCCCAGGCAAATGGGCAAGTAGAAAGCACAAACAAGGTATTGGAAAATATCTTGACAAAGACAGTAGAAAGTCATCACCGGGACTGGGCACAGAAACTTCCAGAAGCTTTATGAGTGTACAGAACAACATGGTGAAACATAACTGGGTTTTCACCATTTGAATTAGTCTATGGGAAAGTCCCCTTGTTTCCAGTGGAATTTGAGATCAATACACTAAGGACATCTCTAGAAGTAGGCTTAGACCCATCAGAAGCATAGAAACACCGACTGGAACCGTTGAATGAGTTAGATGAGATTCGATTAGTAGCTATCCAGAAGACCATTGTTGTTCAACAGCAGAGAATGAAGTGGCATGATAAATTTATCAAAAGTAAGGTGTGTCATGTGGGAGATTGGGCATTACTTTACAATTCCCGATTTAAGGATTTCAAAGGAAAGCTTTGCACTCGCTGGATGGGGCCATACCAAGTGGACGCAGTATTCAACAATGGAACGGTTAGATTAATTACAATAGACGAGAATCATACCTCGTTCTTAGTAAACAGACACCGTCTAAAACTATACAACCGTCCAGCCTCTAGAAATTCCTTTGTCAAACACCTCTCTTACTCATCTGATTTAATGATTGTGGGAATGAAGGACACTCTCACTTTGCCTTAAAAAAATTATTAATAATAATATATAAAATAAAAAATAAATAAAAATTACTTGTTTGCATTATTGAAGGGATAACAAACGAATATGACCAGGAGAAATGTAACACTCGGACCTATTACTCCACCATTATTGCTATAAAGACATTGTTGTTACTCCACTGGTGTACAATGATTACTTCACGAAGTGTTGTTACTCCGCAACTACCGTTACTCCGTTGGTGATGTTACTCCGCAACTGCCTTACTCCGTCGGTGTCGTTACTCTGCAACTGTTGTTACTCCACCAGTGTCGTTACTCCGCAATTGTCGTTACTCCACCAGTGTTGTTACTCCTCTACTCTGCCATCGTCGTTCTTCTTTCATTGTTGCTACTCATTGTTTTCGTTACTCCTTGCTGTCGTCACATCCTGTTGTCGTTACTCCGTCAGACCTTTTTCTACCACTCCACCATAAGGTAGGCCCTAGGTACATCTCCGTTGACTTTTATGGATTTAATTAAAACATTCCAAAAAAGACATCATAACGTGTCGTGGACAGCCATAATTAATTTGGGGGGGGAACCATCATAACAAATGACGGCATACCATGAAAAACATTTATGACACACGATCCCCATAAAAAAAAAATCTAATGATTTCAATATTCCGTAATCATAACTCGATATGTCAAATGCATACTCGTACGCACAGAATCATAATTGGTCACCTCCCCAACACGCTGCATTAAATTTTCAACACTACCACCACAATATATCATCATTTCCAAGCATACCAGCATTGTTTCATCTGCCACCCCCAAAAGCGATATGACATTATTTTAGTTGCCAACGGTTTTGGAGCCCTGTCATTTTCCCCTACTAGCTAACTGCATTCGTCATGCTGACTCCACCTCTTCAACAATGGGTGGATGATCTATGCAGCATGAACCTGAAGATACAACGAGAGTTCAGAACAATTAGGAGGTATGGAAAGTCTTTGAGAACACGGGCTGGAATGTCTACTTTGACATATTGAAAGGGTCAAACGAAGAAATCGCGACGGAATTCACACTCAACTTGAGAGAAGGAAGCTCTCGGGTCCACGGAATTGAAATTCCTGTGACAAAGGAAGCCATCGTAGAAGTCATTGGACTCCCTCAAAATGGACAGCGATGGTTTTCAAGAAGGTCTGTCCTTCTAGAGTTTCCTGAAGCCCTTTTACAGGTAGGAGAAAGCATTGTGCAGAAGGGTCGAGGATATGACCAAAATTCATTGCTGCATCCATGGAAGGAGGTAGCAGAATTTGTCATGAGATATATGACTTGCGAAGGAAGATACTCCACCATATTCAAATACCATATTCGAATACTAACTCACCTGCGATTTCCCCAAGTAGAGGCTTTCTCACTAAATATGACTTATTTCTTATTGAGAATCCTTCACCTAATGGCACATTCGACTCAGGAGTCACGACAGGTATTGGCGACCATCACCCACCATGGGTTGGTTCAACTGTTAGTAATGAATTCCATTAGACAAATCCTGATTCCGTGCGAACTGTTTCAGGACTCCACAGAGGAAGAAGTAGCAGCCGCTGTGGCTGTTAAGGAAGATGAACCAGAAGCTGCGGAGGAGGAAAATGCAGGTGAAGATGACTATGTTGACCAAGAGGAACCAGAAGAGATGGAAATGGAAGACGAAGCATTCGAAGAAGAGGTTGCTCCTCAAGAGCAAGACGAAAACATGGAATCTATGGAAGATGCAGAAGTTGACATAGAAAGGCCCACTAGTACCATGGCCAAGGCTGCCCCACAAGAACCAGTCTCACCTGTGGAATTAGCAGAACAATGTGATAGCATGACAACCACAGAAGTAGGGTCACAACAGACAGGAGCATGTGAATTGATCGATATTGTGACTGAGGGTACCCCACAAGAAACTCCTGTGACCATGGAATCGATGGAGGATAACTAGAATGAAGAAGAGGTTGTGACCACCCCAACCATAGAGCCCATGGAGGAAGTGCTAGGAGAACTAGGGCATGAGGTTGGTGCTGAACCAAAAGAACTAGCGTCGACCTTGGAACCGAATATTGAAGATCCCTGCCAGTTCTCCTTTTTCTCATTTATTCCAAAAGGAGCAAAGCGAACTCATTCCCTTCGGTGTTCAGAAGAAGATCCCATCATTCCTCCAATTCTATCACAAAAGCCACAATTGTGAAAGCTGGACGATACTCAAACAGATACACCAGCAGGAGAGCATCTCACAGGGACACCACCGGTCGTGATGAACCCGCAACAAGAGGAATTAGCTATAGGTGAAGAGGAGGGACCAAGTGAAGCGGTCCCAACGAATGAGCCAATGGAAGAGCCAGGCGAGAAGGTTGTAAGACTCCCATCCAAACAAAAACATTAGATGTAATTGAAGGAGACAACACGGCTTAAGATGGAGGTTAGGAAACTAAGGAAACAGGTACACAAATTGTAGGAGAATATGAAGAAATACAAGCAGAAAGCTAGAAAGCCTGAGACCATAAGAGTAGAAACAGAAACTCAGACGGACCAGGCAGCCATAACCTCTGTTGTTACTCAAAGAGACCCGGTCGAGCGATTGTTTGAATACCATGAGCACATATGCCTTAACAGTCGAAGTGCAGACTTGGAAATCTACTGCGACTCAATATAAAAACGAAATCAGAAGAATGCAGGATCGAGCCTCCACAACTGTTTTTGAATATGTGGAGCGTATAGACATCATGATATTAAGGCATGCGAAGCAGTAGCTCAAGATGGAGTAGCTAGAAAAGCAAGTGGCAGAACTGAAAACGGATAAAGAGAAGATGTTTAGTTTGGCACAAGAGGTGATGCCATGTAGCCCCCCTGCTTCTAGTTATTCTTTGTTTTTGCATGAACATTTTCTTCTATTCTGCATGGAGAGCATCAAATATGAGATTAGTTATAAGATAGAAAATGGTGTACAATTCCTCCGAATAATGAGGCACCATGACGTTCCAACTCAACATTTGATGTGTAAATTTTACCTGCATGGATATCTGTTGCGCCTGGACAGAGATTTCAATCCGGTCCCATATGTGGGAGACATTCATTTAAGGGCCCTCACCTCTTACACTTTCAACCAGATCAGCTGGCAGAAGGATTTTAACACATTTGAATCTAATCAGGTTACAAAGCCGTTTATGGTAAGAGGAGAACCCGAAAGGGCAGTCACCACGTTCAATAAACACAACACCTTTTTGGGAATTGAGGCGAATAGAGACAAAATGTTGAGGACACAAAATTGGTGCCTTGATCTTTGCGTTAAGAAAATAGTCACATTTCATGAAGAAGCCCTTGACTACTGTCGGAAAAGGTGGATGATGACACATACAGCTGTCCGGAACAGGGAACCTTTTGGGACACCAAATTTTGCACGGGTGCTCCCCAGAGTGCCCAGATATGTGGCATGTGTCCGAACAAGTGGGATTCGATGGATGGGACTCTGGTTTCAGTTTCCCACTATTTGGTTGCCAGTAGAAGATTACACTCTAGCATATATCATCCCGGAAGATTGGTGGGAAGACATCCACCTCTCGGATGGTTTTAAAGTTCCAGGAACAGAGATGGTTGAAGAATATGATCTTGCCCATTTTCAGGAAGCCCACGGTCAGTGAAACCCAGACTTGCGGAAGCGGCGAACTGCATGAGGGCATGCAGAAGGCTAGTTGGGGGGAGATGTTGGGCACCAAATTGGGCTATCTTTTTGTCGCATTTCCATTACCTTTTTGACCTTTTTACACTTATTTACCTATGTTTACTGTGCTAAAACCATGAGGTAAATACCCCTACCCTGTCTATTGGAATATTGTATTAATGAAGTGAAGTCACAAAGTTTTACCTATTCATAGCACTAAAATGATGTTTGCCCGCAGCTTTTGGAGAACAGGAATCAAGGGCTCAGAATCCCGCAGCAGATCTGTTGTTCAGTTGTTTTGTGAACATCAACGACCAAGCCAAAAGGAGGTCGCACAGTTGGAGTCGCATATCCCTAAACCATCTTGGGCATTTCATTGATCTTGTCTATTTGGTACTGGTGTCGTTCCATCTAATGTATATTTTTAAGGGTACGGTTACCATGTTTTGGGGAAAGAGGTTGTTCCCCCTTTGATGTATAAAAGACAGTTTATTCCTGTAACTGGGGATGTCCCCATTGAGATTGTAATAACCTTTTCAGATTTATAAAGCATTACCTATTTTGTTGTCTTCATCCTTGCTGTAAACAGCGCGGCCCTGATCAGAGAGTTGGGCCCGCTCTTCTGATCAGGTGTTGCGTCTTCCTGTGTGTGTTATTTATCAGTTTTATGATTGTTGTTATAGTGTGCTATTTAGCATTTTATGCTTGTTGTTACAGTACGTTATTTAGTAGTTTATGCTTGTTGATTACAGTGTTATTTCTTAGCTTATGCTTGCTGTTACAGCGTATGATTCTTATGAGTACCTTTGAGAAGTTTTAGTTAATCCAGTTGACAGTAATGTTTTGAATCTTAAATTGTAAACCCTTGGCCAGAACGAATTGTACTCTTGCCCCTGCATATACCTTGCACATTGCCTTGAAAGGATACGCACTCAAATTGATAAATTAATGTAGGAAAAGGGTAAATAAATTGTTCATACCTGAACCCCAACAGAAGCATCGATACTACGATTTCTTGATTGTACAAGAAATTTTCATGTTCATGTCGATACATCAAATGTCACTCTAGGATCAGTCCTAGCACAAAAATATGATGACATGATCGATCATCCTAATGCATATGCTAGTCAAAAGCTCAACAAAGAAAAATGTAATTATTCAACAATGGAAAGAGAAACACTATCCATGATCTTCACTTTGAAAAAATTTAGACATTATATATTAACAAATCCATTCACATTCTTTATATGTCACCAATCTATCAAGTACGTATTAAACAAATTGGTTAATCAAGGAAAAATATGTCAATGGCTATTATTGTTTCAAGAAATTGAATTTGACATAATAGTCTGATCAGGAAAAGACAATGTCGGCCTAGATAATCTATCGTGAATTGAAACAAGAGAAGAACTCATTGGGATAGACAATGAGTTACCTAATGCACACTTGTTCTCGTTCAAGGCCACTCTCAAATACCTAGAAGAAATAGTTAAATTTTTGGAGGAGGGGAAGGATCTTGATGATCTTCCTACGAACAAAAAGAAGGTTCTAGCACTAAAATCAACACCATTAACCCTCACGAATGGGTATTCATATAAGTTAGGAAATGGTGACATACTAATAAGATGTACTCTAGAACATGAAGATATAATAAGGGAAGCTCATGCTGGCCCTACAAGGGGCCACTACCAAGCTGACACGACAAAACAAAAGATACTTCAGGAAGGCCTTTGGTGGATGACTTTACATAGAGATGTTCAAGAAAAATTGAAAGAATGTGATAAATGACATAGGATGGGATAACCTATATGGATAAATGAAATGAACCTACACTCGGTAAACCCTATTTTACTATTTGAAATTGTCAGACAGTTGACTTAGGTTGATGAACAATTGTTCTGGACTATTGGTTTCCATTGATGTCAACCCTTGGAGAGTGATATTGTAGATTGATGTCAACCCTTAGTGATTGATTTCAACCCTTGGAGAAGTTCGATAGAAAATTTGGGTAGCATAAAGGCATGGGTAAGGGACCCGAATCTGTTTGAGGTATAAAGGCATGAATATCAATGAGTTTATATGTAATCCTATTCTATATGGATAGTATATGTCATTCCATTTCCGGTGATATGTGGAACGTCACATAACTCCTCACGGTTAGAGACTTATGGCCATATGAAGTTGGAGAACCCTCATGAGTTATCTAGAAGCCCCTAGAAGGTCAAATAAGTCGATTATTCTAGAAGCTCCTAGAAGAAGTGTACTAGTCAAATTAATGGTAATTAGGAGTTAATCATGGGTATAGTTTATGCATTAAGAAAATAATTACAAACTAATTAGTTGCAACAAGAAGTTGTGAGTTTGGTAATTATGGTAAAGTAGTTGTGATGAGAAGATTGAATAGTCAAAGTAGTTGACCAAGAAATAAATTAAATAATAAAGTGGTTACAATAAGAAGTTAGTTTATGGAAAAGAAGTTATGAATTGACTAATTATAGAAAATTTAGTTGAAACAAGAAGTTGTGAGTAAAGATAAATTATTTAAATGATAAAGTAGTCAAAGTGGTTGCAAAGAGAAATTGTTTAAATAATAAAGTGGTTGCAACAAGAAGTGGTGAGTTTATTATTTATGGATAAGTCAAAGTGGTTGCAAAATAAATTAATTAAAAATAATTTAGTTGCAACTAGAAGTGGAGAATTTACTATTTGTAGCAAAGTGAGTTAGAAGTGGACAAGTGGTTAGAAGTGAGTTAGCCCTAAAAGAAGGAAAGTGGGTTAAGTTGGTTAGAAGGTAACCCCTTGAGGAAGCAACATGGAAGTATAAATAAGAGATAAAGGCTCTCCCATTAGCACCTATTGAATATCATTGAATATCTATTTTGTGAAAGGTTATTTGGGCAAGTATTATTGATGGAGAA
>SNQJ01S0015897.1:46871-114467 GCA_010110895.2 Picea sitchensis | reverse complement strand
AGGTCTTAGATAACTTCAGACAGTGAGTCGTAGTAAGGGTGAGTAGGGGGAAGACTTGTATCAGAGAGATGCAAAGGTCTGTCGTAAACATCAGGTTCCTAACAGACTGTGGAAGAAGACATCTAAACGCAAGATCTTCCTACATTCAAATGCAGAAAACCAGAGAAAACAATAATGCCATAATAAATCCTTTATCCCAATAAAGTTGCCATAATTCGTGTGAATCAGTCGATCACGAACTCTCTTAGTATAAGATGAAAAATTAGATGGATTAAGAAGACTGTCTGTTATAAAATAAGAAATCTCATATACAGATGCATGACCAGAAAGCTAGAATGTCTGCTAAAACTTTTACAATCGGGAGCTGCGCTCTACCATCGATTGATACAAAATACGAAGACTGAGTTTATATACTCAAGAAAATTCGCCTCACAGAGGCATGTTCAGTCATCCAAAGTATGGTGTCCCTTTAGCCAAATTCGAACGGATAATCCCGTCAGACGCCACCTTTACTGCCCATGGCTCCTGCAAGGAGGGTAGCTGAGCCATTAAGCGTTGAGCTAGCATGTGCAGACTTCCCTGTCTAGTCGAGGACTTCGGCATGGTTTCTTTGGAACAACCGGCACACAGGACCTCTTCGAGCAGACCACTTGCCAGACTTTCCATTACTCACACTTAATGAATGAAAGGAGGCTTCAACCACCCGTCCTCATCTTCATTTACTCTGAGCGAACACTAGGATCGAGGGCGCATCAGATGGTGCATGGAGATCACGATGATCCCCTCTGGTACTAAACTCGGTGCCTTTGGACTTCTTTACACAGCTTCATTCTTTCCCCAAGTAACCATGGGCCGTGACCATGTGCTTATTCCTAAGGCAATTTTGGCATTCGTGAATGGGGGGGGGCTAATCCCTGCTTTTTGAAAACGCAATGAGCGAAACGCCGAGATGGCTCAATCTGGTGCCATGCGTCCCTCTGAGATTTGATGACACTGAATCCACTCGGCGATACTGTGGGCCTGGGTCCTGGACACTCCCGGCACCTCGCGCATCGGGATGCAACAGAGCTGATCTTCGCACCTTGAAATCGCAAGGGGTGAAACAACGAGGAACCTAATCGTGCGCCAGGTGTCTCCTGTGGATGAACGGCTGAGGTTGCTTCATGATACTGCGGGCCCGACTTTGGGCGCTTTTGGCGCTTTCAGGGTTCGGGGTTTCTAGATGTAGAACAACATAGAATCCTCACCCCTTGAACTCCCGAATGTCGAATCGCCGACGCGACTAGATCTCGTGCCACGCATATTTTGGATGGACGGCTGCTATCTTTTCTGCATGCAGTATAGGCGCTATCCATCGTGCCTAATCTTGGTGCAACTCTGCCACCAGCGATTTCCCGCCGACCGTTGATCTGCTCATATGGACGGATCCGGACCGTTGACACCATAATTTTGCCCGCTCGCTTGATTTTAACTCCGAAAAGGACTTCTTCTATGCGTCGCGCTTGGGCGCTCCTCGCGCAACCTGCAAACCTGGATATCTCGATGCCGAAGACAAGTAATGTTGCTAACACATACAATTATTCACACTTACTCGCAGATTTTTTCACAATATCAAAATCTACATTATCTCTAGATGAATGATTCGATGAAGATGATCCATATTCTTCTATAGTATCACTGAGTGCACCATTTGGTTCTACATGTATATGGAACATTTCATATGCCAGAAGTCTTCTAGATCTACAACTAGGTTCACAAGACCCCCATCTTGCAAATATTTCTTGTGTCAACAATCTCTTGATACTATATTTAGTCCTAGAGTGAACAAGTATGTCAACATCCTCTAATTTTAAATGTTAGTTCGGTGATGATTTATATTTTGACCTTTTCTTTTTTTATTTCTACTGAAATGTTTCTCAACTACCATTTTTGGCTTATACACACCATAAAATGGGTGTGTATTCATTGCATACCAATGCATTTCAACTGTTATAACTCTTTCCTTTTCTTTATTGACCTTCATAACTTTTGAAATATAAAATGGTTAACCATGTTGATATTCAGTTGCTAACACTACAATCATACAACCCTCCTTAGTATCCTACGTTGAGCCCCTGTAAAGGTCTTCAAATGGATTCACACTATGCATGTGATCTTCTAGAAACAATATACATTTCTCTTTCCTCTACTTGTGAAGACTCACAAACACCTTGATATTCTTGTTGTTCAACTATGTTTCTTTCATCATATTCATCTAGCATACTTTATGGAGAACTAAATGGATTCTTCAAAAATGCATCTTCAATTGTTGAAATTGAAATTATGTCACTTTAATCATTGAAAAAAGACGCTCGCCAAACATAATCAACAACATCAAAGTACTTATATGTATCTTTAATAGAAAAAAAAAATCCTTCAAAATAATCTACATCTCTATTACACCTTCGTGGAAAAATTTGGTGTGCCAGTCTCATGAGTGACGGCATGTGTATTGTCAAGTTAGAGTGATAATCAAAGTCAACAATGATTGTTTATAATTATCAAGATATCCCGGGTGGGATTGTATGTATGACTTAATGGAATTTATATCAAATTCAATATAAGATTCACTTAACTAGAGAACCGATGATGAGGTAAGGTTCTAACAAGAAGTCAAACCAATATACTATACTTTAAATATGGGGGCCCTATATGNTGAAATTATGTCACTTTAATCATTGAAAAAAGACGCTCGCCAAACATAATCAACAACATCAAAGTACTTATATGTATCTTTAATAGAAAAAAAAAATCCTTCAAAATAATCTACATCTCTATTACACCTTCGTGGAAAAATTTGGTGTGCCAGTCTCATGAGTGACGGCATGTGTATTGTCAAGTTAGAGTGATAATCAAAGTCAACAATGATTGTTTATAATTATCAAGATATCCCGGGTGGGATTGTATGTATGACTTAATGGAATTTATATCAAATTCAATATAAGATTCACTTAACTAGAGAACCGATGATGAGGTAAGGTTCTAACAAGAAGTCAAACCAATATACTATACTTTAAATATGGGGGCCCTATATGCAACTTAGGAAGAATAAAGCTATAAGACAAGTGTGTCTTTTCATTAATTAAATTACAAGTGGTAATAAAATATAGTTGGGACACAATAAGGTGCCTACTAAATAGGGGTATTCAATCAACATATTAATAGGCTCAACATGTTGTTAATCAAGTGAAAGTCTAGTGGGGACAATAAAGCATGGGGTTTACTATTAGGGAAGATACATATAAGTTGTGTCATGAATTTTCCTTATATTGTGAATGACCATAACTTTGGGATGACGTTTCTTGAAGGGTGAGTGTATGTAATATCCCATATTTTGGCCTTAGTCAATTAGAACTTTGATTTTACTCATCTTAGTAATTCATTGCTTAGTAAATATTTGGCCTTAGTTAGATTGGTATAGACATTTGAGATGTTTATATCTGGACCTATTTAAGCGTTTCATAATAATATTTTTACTATTATATGTTCATGATCATGATAGTTTTGTGATTTGTTTGAATATGCAAATTTAAATTTGGAATTTCAATACATGGATACTAGTTTAAAACTATGTTGTAAATGTATAACAAATGTGAGGCATGGTGTAAATAAACATACATTTCTTTATTAAATGTCAATACAAATATGGATTCTCATATGAAATTTATCCGCACAGATATGAGTGTCGGTGAGCTAACTTACAAGTCAACAAGTTCTTTAATAGCCAAATGATTGTAGTGTTACGGTAACTTGGATGTCGTAAACATTAGGAAGATAATGTATGTTATAAGTTTTACTTATGATCTAATTTATTATTTCAAATATTTTTAAGATATATGGTAAGTGTACTTTTGACAGGATGCATAGCTTACCCAGAGTGGTTGTTTGATGACTTGACTCTAAGAACAATAGTTGTACAATATGGCTTGATATAGGGTGTCCCACCGAGTATCATGTTGACCCTAGTTTTATTAGGGGAGGTGGAGTTATAGTCCATCGCTTATCCTCCGAAACATGTAGTCATGGGAGGGTTGTGTTAAGTCAGGCTCTCCTAGGCGTGTGATGGTGACTGCTAGTTGCTTGAGATAGATGACACTTCCACTTACAGGTTCTATCTTGAGTTAGGTCAATATAGTTTGTGCTCAATCTTAGTCCAGTAAAGGAAAGGATGGGATGTAGAAGATGGAAGTAGGTTAGGGAGGAAGGATGATTTGATGTTAGTTGAGAATATGACTCGAGGATTAAATGTGCCACTCTTGTTTTCTCACTTGGTTCCTACCATGTTTAAAACACTTATTTTGATTCTTTTTTTATATTTTAAATGTAATGATCAATTATTGATGAATTATTGTAATTTTGTTAGTTAAATGTTATTGAATGATGCATTTACTTTATTTGTTTTCATGCATGCCTTGTTATGATCATACCAAAACTATTCACTAGGGGCAGTGATTGTTTATTTACTATTAGTACATGTACAGACTATGTGTCCACTAGCTATAGATACATACTCTGCACATGTACACTAGTAAAATTAGTTGATGTATTACTTAATAAACTAGATTATTAACTATTTGGCTTAATTATTATATAACTTATATTGCATACATAAATATCTAGTGCAATAAATGCATTCATTCACTGTAATTGTTGGTTGGTATGATGAATTAAATAGGCATGGTGAGTTGTCTTACATTTTGGGGACAATTGTTAAGTTGCATTTATAAGCTAACATGAGAAGAAAGACTTTGCATTCTATTTATTGTTATTTTATATAAGTCATTTAATATTTTAGTTTTTTTTTTAACTTTTTCCCAAAAATCTAGATGAGGGAGGTTGAGGACTATTAATGAGGGTGGTTGAGGAAACTTGAAGAAGGGGGTGTGGAAACTTGATAAATAGGAAGAGAAAGTGGTATTGGAGGGGGGTGATGGTCCATGGAGAGCTTGGAGCTGATTGAAAGTTTAGATAATTCTTGGAAAATATATGTCTTGTGATAGTCTTCTTAGAGCACATGTGCATTGTTGTTCTTGGAGTCATGGGCATGGAGGACCAAGAGACCAAAAGGTTTCTTGGAGATAGGAAGCCGACTAGGCTCCTAGTTTGTTGGGAGGATAATTTTATTTCACTCTAGGAAAAAGGGAATAGAACTATTGGAGGCATCTTCATACTACTCATTGGATTACATTACGACTGAACAACTTCAAAAAACTAAGGAGAAAGAGGTATTCTCCTTGATATTTTGTTATGTTTAAATGTTGAAATCTTAAAGTTAACATCTTACTTTACTCCTTTTGTTATTTAATTGCATATTTTTATTTAAATTCAAATTCTAAAAAAAATAGGCAAATGTGTGTCATGTTGTTATTTAGATTCAGAGTCATGAAATTGGGAAAATGTAAAAGAGAAATGGGTATGTTGTGAGTTATTCCATTTATAAAATAGAAAAATTATGGTAAAACAAAACACTTATGGATATAGTTGTTACAGGCACTACCAACTACAAAGGTAAAGATGAAGAGAACATGAGAATGTGTAGAGGTGGACATAAAGGTGCACTACTGCATGCGATTCCATGTTACAATAGAGATGGAAGTTGCAAAAATGAAGGAGAATATGCTAGAGAACAAGGCATGTGTAGAAGGAATCTAATAGATGTACATGCAAAGAGTGTCTAGTGAAGGAAACCCCACCATAGTGATGGCAGTGGAGATGTTTCAATCAAGAGGATTGATGAACAATTCATGCATCAAGTGTTGATGATAGTGCATACAATAGTGATTATTGATGGGTCTGAGTTGCAATGAAGTGTGATGATGAGGAAGGAACCTATGGAAGAGGTGCAAGTGGGAACTATTTTGTTTCCCTTGATGTTTCTTGTGTTTTTCCTATAGGTACAAGTTGTGTGTGCAATGTTATACATGAGGAAGAAAATTTCATTGAGGTGAATGAGCTCGTTGAAGATAAACACATCCATGCAAGAAATAATATGGATAGGTCAGAGCATGGAACAACAAAGGAAACCTCAATCATGATAAAACTTGTAAGATTGAAGAGTAAAGGAGATACTATGAACTAGTGTTTGTGCTAAAGAGTATGAGGAATGAGGAAGAGATATTGTGTGTTTGAGAGATCTTTGATCTATAAAGAACATTCTCATGGAGAACTCCATTGGAGTATATTTAGCCAATAGGAAAGATAAGGGGGATGGAGGAGAGGACACTATGATGTCCTTGTAACATTTGAGTTTGGTGATGATTCTTAAAGGGATAGAGACAAGTGGAGAAGAGGCAGTACTAAGCATAAGAGTGAAAATGAAGAGAGCATGAAAGGAGTGCACATAGTTAGATTTGGAGCTATATTATTCCATAAGACAACTATTACATCATATTAGGGCTCAACGAAACCAAAGAAGACTTTGAAAATGAAGTGCAAATCAAGAATTGTTTAAGGTGTGGAGCAAGAGAAAGAAATGAAAGAGGAAAAAATCGTTGTAATGTACATGCTTGTTGGCACAAGTATAGAGGGAGTTACAACAAAGTGTGGTAGTGGCATATGGCCTTACCATAAGGTTTTTCTTTTCAAATAACCAAGGAATTATGGTTTAGGAGGAACCTAACCACTCACTAGAAATGAAACTTTGGGGAAGGTGGATACCAGGGATGATTTCAACTATCCATTCCCAGTGCATCCTAGTTGCCCTGCATAACTATTTGAGGATGTGGAGATGAGAATTATATTAAAGGCCCATGAAAGGGAAAACCATTGATCCCTCACACATGCATCTATAATCCTAATTCATTTCTCATGCATGTTTGTGGTTGATGCAAGGTGGGCGTTTCTTATTCTATTTTCCATTGAACACTCACCCCTTAGTTTGATAGTCAATCTCGTGGAGGTAAAGGTGGTTAGAGGATTATTAATTAATAGGAGAAGAAGAGCTCTTGCAGGGGGATATGAAGAGATGACAGAGGAGAAGAGGCACCTAAGGGGGGGAATGGTTCTGGTGAAAAGAAGGCTAGGTAGAATAGTAAGTGAAGTGAACAAGATTCTAGCTAATGGAGAAAGGAGGAATAGAAGAAGGTGGTTTGGGTTGCATATTGGGTAGAACTTCCTCTTGAGAATATGAATACATAGTTCTAGTGTAGAAATGCAAGAGAGTTTGTTGAAGAAGAAGAGCACATAGCGCTTGATGAAGAGGGGTCATGATTCAAGCCACTAACTTGTTTGGTAGAATCATGGTACAAAGAGGAGAAGGCCAACATTGTGCTTAGTAAAATAGAAGAACCCTTGTCTTTTGTCAAATAAACCAATAATTAGGATAATTACTAGTAGAGAAGAAAGTTGTAACCGACTAAGATTTTGCATTTGTAAGCCCAGTTGAGACTTATACTAGTGGGATCATGATTCTAGTTACTGACTTTCTTGGTAGAATCGTGGTGCAAAGAGAAGGACAACATTGTGCTCAGTAAAAGAGAAGAACCCTTGGCTCTTGTTGAAGAAACCAATGATTAGGAGAATTACTAGTAGAGAAGAAAGTTGTACAATAGACAAAGATTTTGCATGTCGTAAGCCAAGTCAAGACTTATACTAGTAGAGAAGAAAGTTGTACCAGACTAAAATTGTGCATGTTGTAAGCCCAATTGAGACTTATACTAGTGAGAAAGGGATTGGCCTTGTTGTCAGTATTGTAATAATGAGAACCACTTGAGGTTGCATGCAAGCTTTATTCTAATTTTGAATAAAAGAAGTTGTGTGTTGTCCTATTTCTTCTTGTATGCATGATTGTGCTTATGTTGACTACTTTTGTGAGTGTTGTTCACTCTGAGTGTGAGTAGGTTAACCTGAGGATGATGTTCCATCCCACACCATGAGGATTAAAAAACCAAAGAATGTGATGAAGAAACAATAAAACTAGTTTAAAAGTAAGAGGATAATGATACATTAAAATCACCCAATGAACAAACACAACAAAATAAATCTATAAAAGAAATAACTATAAATGTTTCATGAGGTGACAAAGACATATTGAACATATCCCATCCTTATGGTATTAAGGAAAAGATAGCACTTATCACATTAATATTGATGATCTCTTTGCCCTTTACTTAATTGTAAAAGAATTGCCTCGATTACTCTAAATTAGTGAATCGAGCATCACAACTTTGTAGAACACACAGATTTAGCTTTAAAGAGGCATCACAAACATTGCTTAAACTCTTGTAATTGCAAATTACCCTGAATTGAACCTTGATACAAAGGCCTTCCCCAAGTTTTTTGTGTTCAAAATTGCATATATTCATAAAACAGGAATTGAGTAAATTGAGAAACGTATTCGCACACTTGGAGGTTTTCATCTTTGTATATTGAAAGAATCAGTCTCAAGCATCACAACTTGTTCGTGATGAATGTCAACAAAGTACTACATTGAACCTTAATTCATCTATGAAAACATGCATATATGCAAAATTTTANGTATTCGCACACTTGGAGGTTTTCATCTTTGTATATTGAAAGAATCAGTCTCAAGCATCACAACTTGTTCGTGATGAATGTCAACAAAGTACTACATTGAACCTTAATTCATCTATGAAAACATGCATATATGCAAAATTTTAAGTCACAGTAATTGTATGTTGAAGTAAGATTCATGTACTCAACGGTCACTGAACCCAGAGTATATGAAGATCAAAATGATAATCCCTGTGAAGATGGCTCCATTTAGTGAGAACACTATTACAAAGGCTAATTCAATCAATCTTATTGTGAAGGAGGAGAAGGGTACCATATAAATGCTCCAAGTTACTTCAATTCAAATTTAATATAGTTGGTGATCCTCCCAAAATTTTGGCTGCAGCAATTTCATGTTACATGAGATGGTGACAAGTTCTGCACTGGAATTTACATCTGATAAGCATTATCTTCCTTCTTCCGTGCCTATGATACAGCATGGTTTGACCTGGTGAACAAATCTATCCATTTCATGAAGATTAAGATAGATTAGTTGAACTTTTGGAGCACTATACCAAATTGAACCAAGATGCTTTTGAGCCACAATTGGAGGATAATCAAGAGACTTGTAGAACCAAATTGAAATTGCAATAATGAACAACAAAACCAGAGATGCAGATGAGTGAAAGACGCATTCATGCATCCCTTGACAGATTCTATTATATTTTTATTCCATCAAGCTTGACATAATCATGAAGAATAAGTTATCACTTAGTGAAACCCATGAAAAGCAAAGTGACATACAAGAGCTCGTTCCATGTATCAGGGATGCCTGGTAAACACCAATGGCTACAGTCTCCAAATTTCTCAGGATGCTTCTTCTCCTCATTACTAAGGACACTACTGTAAATTGAAGGGTGACCATCCTTGCGAAACTGGGACAATCCTGTGATATCCATCAGAGTAACTGGAAAGCTCATACTCTCTACAACTTCCTTCACTATAAGCACTTGAGGAGGCACTGGAGGTCTGAATCCTTCAAATTGCACTGGCCCGGTCTGGTTGTAGCAATGATACACGTTCGTTTCACTCCACTCTCTTGGACTGCACATTTCCGTAAATTTGATAAGGAATACCAGTTAGTATAACGGAAATAGGAGCGATATATGATAGACAATGTGTGTTTATATAAAGATTTACTCGTAATGTTTAGGGGACGTGGTGCTAAAGAAGACAAGTGATCTTTTGGGGTCGATGTTTGCAGATATCCACTTTGTCCACGTCATCAATGCCTTCTTGTAAGCCACCATTGGATCCATGTTTGGGTCAGGCTTATTGCCATCCATGATTAGGTCCCATCTGTCCAACCACACTATTGCATATTTCATATCATTTACAGCACAAAACTTAGTTGGCCTTTGTTCAAAGATTTAATTAGAAATTTCAGAGATTTGATTGTTCTCACCTTTGATGTTGCCACCAATGGGAGGACTCAAAAACCAGAACATCAATTCCTTGCCAGTAAATCCCATTACTTTCCATAGAATCCAGATACAGAATTCTCTTGTTCTGACTATCTGTGCGCAGCTGAACCAGAAACGGAGCCCAGAAAAACTCCACAGAAGCACTATAATCCTTGTCAAAAGAATATTGTAAGATTTCATTAGCCACCATATAATCAAACGCACAGTTATCCATTAAAACTACATTTATCAGCTTACCAGGGCCTTGAATATTGTAAGAGAAGATTGACTAATCATAGTTTTCTTATTGCTAGGAATCACCGCTTGAAGCATGCAGACCATGGACTCCCACTGGCTTTGACTTATTGAGTCTCCAACAAACATTAATCGTTTTCCCCTCAACCGCTCGAGCATGTCTCTGGCATTGAAACTGAAACACCATATACGGGACAATCCAAATCTATTTAACGCCATATACAATATCATCACTATTCTCTGTTTCAGGTTTTTGGCATTCTATATCGTTTCAGCATAATTGCAATGTAAAAGAGGGAAAAAACACTAGGAAGGCTAATGTGTTTTCTTTTTCACCTGGGAATGGAACAACCACTCGGCTGCCATCTCCACTTCTCATAATCAGAATCCGGTCTTCCATTCTGCCTACAGGTTGCTTTGCTATCAACGTAAGGGCATTGGGCACCCAGGAAAAGAGGATAGGAGGCATCTCGGACCCANGAATGGAACAACCACTCGGCTGCCATCTCCACTTCTCATGATCAGAATCCGGTCTTCCATTCTGCCTACAGGTTGCTTTGCTATCAACGTAAGGGCATTGGGCACCCAGGAAAAGAGGATAGGAGGCATCTCGGACCCATGTCCCTGAGAACAGATTACATTTCGTTGTATCTGCTTTATTTTCTCCAACATTCAGCATTGAATGATTGAGATTGAGATGGACACTGTCCATCATCTCTGCAGCTATTTCTCCATGTGGAGTATCTTCAACGCTGGACACTTTTTCCATAACGCTTCTTCTCAAGTCCTCTGCAACTATTGGAGACACTACGAGATGGCCATCAATGCCATTGCTTGTATTGATTTCAAAATCCTTGTTTTCTTCTGAACTAGAGTAGGCATATTCATTTTCCATTGCAAGCAGGCATGCAATACTGGTAAGTGCAAGTATGAAGCTCACAGAGGAGACCATGGTAGCTGATTATTTCAGCCACCGAGACCTCAATGGTCTCTTAGATCGACAGATATATCAGCAAAGCAAGGCAAGGCTGGACTGGTATTAAGGATAACCACTAGATTGAACTGACGGGATAAGGTATACTTTCTCTGTTTCAATAATGGCAGATTTGACTTCAACTACTATTTGCACTTGACTAATAATGCCCCAATTTACAAACCTAACGCACTTAATAAAACGGGGGTATGTATGCCTTCACGCAATAATGACAGAGACCCACGAGGGCCTGAAAATGAATATTGCCGTTAAATTGGCATGGATCACCGGATATGGAGCAGGAACCTCACACAGGAAGGACAGAGAATGCTGTACCAGCGTCATATATTTATGTGTACTCTCCTCTTTGCTTAATTACACATAAACATTTTTATACTAAATTTAAAATATTCTCTTTTGGGGTTTGGTAAGGAAGCAAAATTTGTATGATCATCACCATACAGGTTATTTTTTTTATGGAAGCGTAATTACCTCAATCATTTGATGTCTTAAGAAAGAATCGGTGGAGAAACTCTGCCAAAGTACCTGAATCATTTGCTGTCTTAAGAAAGAATCCGTGGAGAAACTCTGCCAAAGTCTTATTGAGTGAGAACAAAACCTCAACAGTGTCTTATTAACCTTGTATATCGCTAAGAACGGAGCAGGTCTCTACCTGCCGAATAGCTTTGATATTTGGGAAGTTTTTACCTGTTTTTGAACATAGATGAATTATAATCAATCAAAATCATCTTTATAACTTCAATTGACTCATCAATTGGGTATAGCTTGGATGGTTGTGATGAATGATTATTATTCTCCTCATCCGGGTTCAATTCTCTTAATGGCATGAATAAAGCTCATAATGAGTATGTTGTAATTGCTTTTAGTCTATATGTATTGGAAAGTCTTTTTAAAAATTGGGTAATCACCTCTTTGTAATATCTTAATTTTGATTTATCCTCTAATTCTTTACCACCCCACATTTTAATTATTATTGTTTTCTACAATGACTTCTTTCTTTATTCCCCTATTATTTAACCAAGACTCTCATCTTTATGTCAACCCTGTTGAGTGACCTCTTCCTTTATTCCCCAATGATTTAGCCAAGATTTGACATATTTATGCCAACCCCACTTGAGTGACCTTTTCCTTTATTCCCCGATGATTTAGCCAAGACTTGACATCTTTATGCCACCCTCACTTGAGCCTCAAGTGGTTTTTACTAGAGTTAGGAAGTCACTTGTCTTCCATATTATTTCTTTTGTTCTTGTACATGGAGTACCTAGTCATAGTCATACTCTCAATGGGAGAAAGACTTGTTTTTATAAAAAGGATATGATAGGGTGTATTGCCTTTAATTTAAGATTATAAGTTATAAAAGACTTTTAGATTTGTGTTTTTTTTCTTCATTATTCTTTAGAAATATTGCAATTTCAAACTACTCTTTTAATTGCCTCTTACACACTCTTGGATACATAACACTCTTATGAAATCATTGTTTATACTCTATTAACACTTCTATGAAAAGATTCTATATACTCTATTTTTATGTTACCGAAAAAACATAATATTACATTCATTACTCTTATGAAATCAGTGTTTATACTCTATTAACACTTCTATAAACAGTCTTTATACTCTATTATTTATGTTACCAAACAACATAATATTACATTCATTACTCTTATGAAATCAATGTTTATACTCTATTAACACTTCTATGAAAAGAGTCTTTATACTCTATTATTTATGTTACCAAACAACATAATATTACATTCATTACAAGGATACTGTGAACAAATAATAGTTCCTCATCAAAATTTATAGAAATATTATTAACTAAGGCAAATTGTGTTGAGAGACTTGCAAGCATCGTTAAAGCATATCGATACAATTTGAGTGGTTTAGTTAAACTTATATAAAGTTCAAAGAATTTGTTTTAACCAATTTTAGTTGCCTAAACCTACTCTGTTTCTGTTTCTGTTTTTTTTAAGGTTGAGTGGTTTAGTTAAACTTATATAAAGTTCAAAGAATTTGTTTTAACCAATTTTAATTGCCCAATGAGTGAACCTACTCTGTTTCTGTTTCTGTTTTTTAAGGTTGGATGGTTTAGTTAAACTTATATAAAGTTCAAAGAATTTGTTTTAACCAATTTTAGTTGCCCAATAAGTGAATCTACTCTGTTTCTGTTTCTGTTTTTTAAGTTTTGTGGATTGGGAGCAATACAATTTCATTCATTCTACTGTGTTTCTGTTTTTTCAATGTTAGTGGGGACAATACAATTTCATTCATTGTTTAACTCATATAAAGTTCAAAGGATTTGTTTTAACCAATTTTAGTAGCCCAATAAGTGAATTTACTTTGTTTTTCCAAAGTCTGTATATTGGGGGACAATACAATTTTATTCATTGTTGATTGAAAATGCTCAGATCTAAAAATTTGTGGGTCCCAAACGAGGAGATTTGCAATTTCCCAATGTTGATTTATGAAAGGTAAATCATTAGACATTGAAAGTTTGTTAGTATGTAGTCTCATTGTATATTGCACCAAGGTGTCTTTATTGTTTTGTCTCCAATCAGTATTCAAAGGCTTTCTCTATTTCAACAATTATCTTCATTCTTTCCAATTTTGTCCCCTATAAAATAATCATGGTAGTGATTGACTGTTGAAAAAAGAGCCTTTATTCTTTACTATTTTTCCTTCTGCTCAATCATTATAGTGCTTGACAGTTGAAAAAGAGGGGAGTGGGATAATGAATGTTCATAACCACAATAAAATCATCACACACAGGAAAATAGCATTTAAGTGCACGACCATATCAACAACCAATCATCTATTGATTGTTACAACTCCCAGGATTGTTTGCCATCTCTGCCATTATTTTATTAGTGTCAAGTAAATATGTTTTTTTTGTTTTACATATATTTGTATTCAGCATTCGCAGGGTAATAATGTCATTGGCCATCAATAGAAAAATGGTTTTTTGCCTCATGATTTTCAAAATTGAGAATTACAGATTCTCGTCTTGCTCTAAGTGGAGAGAACGTTAGTTTGTTAAACACTCACGATCATCCATTTGGTTTTCCATGTCATGATCCTCAAATTAGAGGAGGAATAGAGGGATTTGTGTTACTAGTTCAACGCACTAATCATAAGTATGATCGTAGTTTTTTTGAGTGTTTGAATGTCATTTGGAATGCAAGTGGTGGTTTTCTTCCACTAATGTATGGAAATCATTTTGTCATAGTAGTCCCTTGCATCCTCTTTTGGATTCTCAACATTATGTGATTCGAGAGTAGCCATGGGTATATGGTTTGTGACCTTCGATAGAGGCTATGTGAAACCACAGAAAAATGATGAAAGGGTATCGACCACCCAACAAGATTGCCTGGTATCTCTAGGAATCGGGTTGATAGGGGCTATTATGTAATTGTGATTTGGTAAAGTTGAAAAAGGGCCAGAGTGTCTAGGATATGTAATACTTCATTAATAAAATACACCGTTGGCTGCAAGATGGACAAGGACAAAAGAGATAGGGGGCTATGATTCCACGAGAGAGGGGGTTTGAGGGGCGAAGTCTTTTTTATTATTATTTTCATTACCCATAATTGATTTTATGGAGAAAATGGGTTACATGAGCTTCTTGGGAGAGAGGCCATGTGGCTCTTGTCTTCATGTAATTATTTAAACATCTCTTGGGGGATGTTTTGGAGTCCTTCTCTTGGTTCGTCTTCTTCCCCTTGTTCTTTTTTTCTTCTTTCCTCTTCACTCCCCCTTGCTAGTTCGTGTGTTCTTGGGCTGAACATGGGAAACGAATGGCAGGAAGAGGAGAGCCATTGTTGAATGGCTGTAATAATTGACTGGTCATTCCAGGAGGGAATGGATGCCCGTGTGCATGAGCTTGATGGTAGTTCGGATAGAACTGTCCATAACTGAAAATCCTTGGAGTTTCCAGTAGGGAGATTTCCTGACCACAGAAAAATGATGAAAGGGTATCGACTACCCAACACTCAGATTGCTTGGTATCTCTTGGACTCGGGTTGATAGGGGCTATTATGTAATTGTGATTTGGTAAAGTTGAAAAAGGGCCAGAGTGCCTACGAAATGTAATACTTCATATACATTAATAAAATACACCGTTGGTTGCAAGACAGACAAGGACAAAAGAGATAGGGGACTATGATTCCACGAGAGAGGGGGTTTGAGGGGCAACGTTTTTTTTATTATTATTTTTATTACCCATAATTGATTTTATGGAGAAAATGGGTTACATGAGCTTCTTGCGAGAGAGGCCATGTGGCTCTTGTCTTCATGTAATTATTTAAACATCCCTTGGGGGATGTTTTGGAGTCATTTTTCTCCTGGTTCGTCTTCTTCCCCTTGTTCTCTTTTTCTTCTTTCCTCTTCACTCCCTCTTGTTAGTTCGTGTGCTCTTGCGCTGAACATGAGAAACAAATGGCGGGAAGAGGAGAGCCATTGTTGAATCGCTGTAATAATTTACTGATTATTCCAAGAGGGAATGGATGCCCGTGTGCATGAGCTTAACAGTGGTTCGGATAGAACCGTCCACAGCTGAGAATCCTTGGAGTTTCCAATAGGGAGATTTCCTAACCAGTAGCATTGGAGCCCTGGAGAGAAATGGAACAACCTTAGGGAATGCATGGCAAAGAAAGGTGTTCATTTCTTTGGGTTGTGCAGGCTGAGGGGGTAAGAGAGATGGAAATTCGGATTTGTTGTGAGGTTGGGAAACCTAAGAGCTAGTTAGTCAATTGTTTTGTGTGTTTATATTTGGCCTAGGACCCTTCCTTGTGGATTCATAGCCCTGGCTCGGGGGTGACCTGCTATTGAGAGTAAATGAACAACAACGTCTATGGTTGGGAGGAACGCCCTTGTTCTACAACCAATTGACGAATGTTTACTTAAAAGATAAGTGCTCTCTGTGTTTTCTGTCTAATGTTATTCCATTGTGTATTTAATTATCTCTGAGATATGTATTTGTAATGTGCCTATCTATTGGTTATTTGTTGTGCATGGCACATTGCTTATCCCTTTTATGTTGTAGCATGGATCTTGATTAGTGGTTCTTTCATGCTTCTTGTCGAATTAAATGTTGTTAGAATTTGAGATCCGTTTAGAGAACTGAGTCTTGGGACTGCAGCGTGCTGCACCTGTTGGTGGTTGGTTGTGTTACAACCTGTTTAAGTGGCGTAGCTCAGCCTGTGGGTGGCCGGGTACGTTACAGATTGGTATCAGAGCTACATGTTGAAACACCAGGCCGAAATGGGCCGGATCCATTAGAGTACAAGATCTTGTGGTTGAGATCGAGTTAGGACCTTGAATTCGTGAAGCTCAGGAGTAATGGCATTGCAGAGTCCGCGTAGAAGCTAGAACATCTGAGATCCTTAGTAAGGGATTGAAGGATCGTGACTGTCCCTTTCAAATTCGGGAATGATCGCCACTGTGGGATCAAGTTTAGATTTGGATTGTTGGATCTGTTCGGGAGAAGACAGATCCCTCGTAGTTGTTAGATCTAGAGAAGGTGCGGCGTCGTTAAGCACCGGAGTCCTTTGGACTTCGTTGCTTCAGAAAATTTTAAGTCTTTGATGAAAAGGAGGTAAAATCCCCAAAGCTTCGAAGTCCCGGAGTGAATCTACGCCGTAGATCACAGGGATGAGTACTTGACCATTGGATTTCTCCAAGGATAGATTTGGGCCGTTGGATCAGGCACATATTAGGAGGTGAGGCACAGTGGAGAAGATCAGATCCTAACTGCCAGATCTGTGAGCGAGAAAGCGTGAGTCGTAGATGTCACATCAGTTTGGAGGTTCGGCACTCCGAGAGAAGCAAATCCTTAAGATCCCAGGAAGAAAATATCCCAAAGTCCTGAACTCCAGAGAAAATCATGACCGCCTGTTGTCTAGGACGCATGTCTATAGATTATCAAATATTCGACATTCAAGAGTTTTAGTCCTTATGTCACTTGGAGAATTTTTCTCCAAAGTCCGGAGTCAATCTGGACCATTTGCAGTTAGGGGACACATGTTCGCAAATTAACGAGTGTTCAGAAGTTCGACATTCAGAGGAAATATTGGATGGAGTTAAAAAAAATCCTCCGAAGCGTCAGAGTCCTGAAACTCCGGAGAAGAACAGTTCCGAAATTCGGCGGTTCAGTAGATTTGTAATGGTATGTGGTGAAGTCCCCCGAAGTCCCGAAGCTCCGGGGAGAGACATACTGATAGTCCTCTAGTTCAACATTCAAGAGTTTTGAGACGTGTGGTGGAAGAAACTTCTGAAGCCTGAACTAGCCGAAGTCTCGAGGAGTCAGAGTGATGTGACATGGTGATGTCACCAAGGGTGACATGGACCCACTTCATGCGTGCCACATATCATCTTGTTTTATAATATTCACAGACCTTTTGTGCCAATTATGACTTGACGCATGTCACCCATAGATTAGGCCACGTGTCATCTCTATATTTTTGACACATATTACCCCTGGTGCATAGTTGTTGATGCAACTCTGGAAGTTCAGAGATTCAACACTCGGGGACAAGGGAGTATGTTGTTGTAAAAACCTCCAAAGTCCGAAGCTCAAGAGCACTGGAGTAGTGATTCTTCGAAGAGCCGCTCCGAGAGTTCGATAGTTCAATGTTCAGAGCGAATGTTATGTGGCATAAGCGGAACCTCTGAAGCCCGAAGTTCTGGAGCCCCGAAACTCTGAAGAAGGGTCCGTTCGGGAGATTCTCCAGTTCGGCATATTAGGAAATGTGAAGTGTGATGAAGGTGAAACCCTCGAGGCCCAAAGACCTAGAGCCCCAATGTCCCGAATCTCTGGATAAGCGCCTCCAACTAAGCACTTGTTCATAGCCCTTGGTCCTATGAGACTTCGGTCAAAGTAAAAGGGGGCTAGTGGCCAATTTTTTTTTGTGTTGAAGAAATAAAAGCACTAAAGAAGGATTAAGCTTGTGGTTTCGAGCCATGGTTACCTAGGGAAGGGGTTTGAAGGAAGTGTTTGTGCATAATTTGATTTATTGTATGAGCTAAGGGGGCTAAAAGTGGTTTTTCGGAGAGCCCTAACTTTCAACTCATATATCCTATTGGGGAGAAATTACAACCATTGGAAGGTTGATTCAGAGGAGAATAGTCTGGAATTATTCTAATTTGGATAATTGTGATATATTGTCTTCATAAATTAAATAGAAAAGGTACTTGTAAATTTAATTGACAATTTTGTATGATATGTATAATTCTAACAAGATGGCTTCTTGCAAGTTTGTCAGGATTAGAGGTATAACCAAATCAATTCAAGAATATGATCAGATGTTAGGGTCATGGAGGCATGACATAGCTTATAGAAGTATGAGGTAATAAAGAGCTACAGAGAAAGTAATGGAAAGTGGATAAAGAACTCGAGAAGAGCATAATAGAAGAATTATTATGTTGATACTCCAGAATGCGAATAAATTGCAGGTACTACAAAAGAAAGAACCCTCACATAGGACATGAAGTTAGCAGGTGAATAATGTCATTAATGGGCATAGAAAGGAAAAGTAAGGCTCCATAGCCTTGAAGGTAGATATGTGTAGACAGTTGTGAATTTGATGTGGAAGAAAACAAAGAGCTTAAGAGGTTGTGTGTGAATAATCTACATGTGTCAAGTATAGGAGTTCCAAGGAAGGAATTGTTAGATATGACTTATCTACTTGTCTAAAAGTACTCAGTGAAAGAAATCCACTTCTGATATTAGAGTTCACAGTGGAAGCAGGATGCCAATGCAGAGAAATTGAAATGCTCTCTCACTTGAAAAGTGTCACTAAATGAAAATGGAATTCCATTTGGAAATGGTATTAAGTGTGAAAGGTATGGTTTCATAGGGAAATGTTAATGAAGTAACCTAATAGACAACTAGAAGTAAAAGTATTTGATTCAAGAATGTTGTAGTAGGGTGATGGAATGTTTTATAAAGGTAAAGTTGGATATGACTGCCTAGGAGAGGCTGCTGGAAATAGAACACATTGGTTGGATTGCAGAATGGCCAAGTGGAACTTGGCTGAAAAGTGTTTAGACCAGGGAGAAATAGTGCAAATGAGAAGAATGGGAGCACATAAGGAAACAAGGATCTGAAGGAGTTCAACATAAATAAATAAATAAATAAGTAAATTGAAATATAAATCCACTAGAGTGCATGAGACATACAATGAAGTTAAAATGCATATGCATTGGTAGGCATGCTAACAGTAAATGCTTGGTGCTTATGGATGTGTAATTGCACATGCTTGGATATGCATATAACATGCTTGTGAACTTAGAATAATCTATTATTATGAAATAATGATGTCATGGGAATTGAGTATCACTAATGATGGATTATGTATTCAAGAATTAGAATAGTCTATTATTATGAAATAATGATGTCATGGAAATTGAGTATGACTAATGATGGATTATGTATTCAGGAAAAATGATATAGCATGGTTAAGATGTAGATGTTGTTGTTGCTTATAATTTCCATCTAGGTGAAGACCCATGAGGGTGGAAGGAATGGTGATCAAAATGATGAAGGAGGAAGTTTGTGAGCTTCTATAATGATCAGATAGCAACAAGTAGGTGGATAACAACCATGCAAGTATGCATTTAGTTTTTTTTTATGCATACATGTTGAAGGGGATTGAGGTAAGAATCCCCTCAGTTAATTTTCAATATTTAAATTGATATGTAATGGCCAAAGGCTTAGAGTATGTAAATGTTGTTGATGCTAGAATGCATTTAGATAAAATGTTAGTTGCATATTATGTTATGATTGGTTATGGGAACATAACCAGGTTAATTCAGGAGACATACTCCTTCTATAACAATGAAAATCCATAGAGATAGTCATGTGTGAGACCATAATATGGTTGGATATGGAAATTCTATAGCGCTATTTGAATGCTCAATGGTATCTACTATATATCTAATGTTTGAACTACAACCTCTTTGCCGACACTGAAGAGCACTTGAGAATTATATTCTTAGTGTTGTGTTTGGGTTGAAAAGGGAGGCATCCAAATAGTCAGGCAAGTAGTAGGAAGTGTGTGGATGATGTGTTGAGGCATTGGCTAGACCGTCCAACTCATCATGGTAGAATGCATGACATAGTCATGTGGTATTATGTAGCCAATGCATGGATGCAATGTGGAAAGGTGGCCATGGGTATTGACACATTGATTGTTATTTTATCTAGTAATTAATTGTTGCATTAGGAAAAGCCCATGGTGATGAAAATGCATAATGATGGATAGATGCATTATATTTAATATGAATAATAGTTGACGGTGATTGGATTGTTGTTGATACAATTCCAAGATCAGTTTTTGGAGCTATTAAAAATGTTACAAGTGATATTACAAGAATGATTGAATTCAATGGGGTGAATGCATGTATATATTATATAACATAGAAATGATTATGTTAACAGCTGAAATGATGTGAATATCGCTAACGCATGAAGTTGAAAACACTTCAGGATCTGTTAGATATTACAACTAGAAAGTTGCAGGTTAAATTAGCTACATAATGATAAATTACAAAAAAGCTCTGTTGGGGGAGACATAGTAATAAAAATATTTCTGGATAGAAGAAATAAAATATTAGTTGATAATACATGTGTAGGTAATGATGAGTTCATTCCAATTGATAGTTGGATTAATATAAGTGATTGAATTGTAGTTGTAAAAAATTATGAGATCACTTTGTGATTTTGTTTTGAATCATTACCATGTATATATAGCTTGTACATGAGCTATTGACAATTTGTTTGGCCGAGGAATCTTGAAATTGTAGGAAGAAAAGGTCTTGAATATGGCAGTGTAGTAAGACCATAAAGAAGACCTATGCCTATTGTTGGAAGAGCCAAATCATTATGAGCAGAAGCTCATGTCTGGAAATTTTATGTTTCCTATATAAAACAGTTTTGGGAATTATAATTTATTGACAAATTGTTTTGGATGAATGTAAATCAAGAAAATTGCAGGTAGGATGGTCTTGAATATGGAAGGGATGTAAGCCCATAAGGAAGACTAATATATACAATTGCAGAGCCAAACATTATGAGCATAAATCTCATGCTTGGAAAATTTTGTTTTCCTGTATAAAACATATTTGACATTTATGATTGAAAATGGTTATAATGATATTTCATGATGATTGTATGTTTATAATACAGGTGAGTTGTTGGATATGCTAGCTGAAAAGAATGGAAAGGGATACTATTGTGACATGAGAACCCTGTGTCCCTAGAAATCTTCTTGTGCAAAAAATCCTTGCTCAGGAAAGATGGATTGCCTGAGAGACTGTATAGCAAAGACGGGGAGGCATGAGCCTGGGCCCGGAAGGTGAGTGACCACGAGGAAGAGGAGACTCTAATAGTTCTTGTAAACTATTGATTGAGATCATGCACACAAAGGGTATGTCAAGGAAAATACTTAACCAAGTTAAAGAGACAACCATATGGATACAGATGCACGAACCAAACAGATAAGTATTGTACTGGATTATGACAATNAATTATGCACAAATTGTGAATTGACATGCTCGCTGATTTGAAATGTTTTGGGTCATAATGCCTATGTATACATGTTTAATTTTAGGCAAGAGTGTCTATGTATATAAGAGTTGGCTGGAATGCCTATGTGGACCAAGGCCAAAGAGCCTAGACTTGTAATGTTAGTAACATTGGAATGGTGTTGCGCACTGAGGAAAGTGCCAAAATAAGGGGAGGGGGATGTAACATCTCATTTTTAGCCCTTATGAACTATAATGTATTATGTAATTGTGACTTAGGCTGGTGAGCCAGTAAATTTGAAAAAGGGCCAGAGTGCCTAGGAAATGTAATAATTCATATACATTAATAAAATACATTGTTGGTTGCAAGACAGACAAAGACAAAAGAGATAGGGGGCTATAATTCCACGAGAGAGGGGGTTTGAGGGGATACATATTTTTTATTATTATTTTAACTACCCATAATTGATTTTCTAGAGAAAAGGGGTTACCTGAGCTTCTTGGGAGGGAGGCCATGTGGCTCTTGTCTTCATGTAATTATTTAAACATCCTGTTAGCGTCAGAAGTCACTCCTAGATTGCTTGCAGGAGCAGAGCCCAACGCCCATCAGTTTTATGTCACGATTTGTTTAATGGGGTGATCAGATGGGTGAAGACTCAAGATAATATAACTTTAACTCGGGAAACTAGGCCTAGTATGCAGAAAGCAAGGGAGGTCTTGATCCAACTTCTGTCAGTAAGTTGATTAAAGGGCAGTAGATGGAAGACTTGTGAGAAGGGTGATCAAGATTGCCTCGGGCAACAGGCCTTTGGAAGCTCGAAGAAGAAAAACTCAAAAGCCAAGATCCTCTTGGTCCAGAGTTTCAAAGAGCTGAGGGGTGACTCTACTGAATCCTTCAATTCCAAGTCGTTTCAGCGCTGATAACATCACAAGAACCGATTAGAAACAATGTGACTATTACAGTGATCCAACCTACATCATCCTACAACAGCCACAACTCGACTGGATCCTCCAATTCCGAGTTTTTCTAACACAGTAAACAAAGAAATGGAAGGGAAGCTGACATCCATAAAGTAAGAAATCTTAAATGCCTTCTACATTAACCAGAGCGACCAATGCTTCATCAAACTTTACAATCGGGAGCTTTGCTCAACCATCGATACTTACAAAATACAAAGACTGAGTCTATATACCCAGGAAAATTCACCTCACAGAGGCGTGCCCAGTCACCCAAGGCTTGGTGTCCCTTCGGTCAAACTCATACCGATATCTTTCTTTAAGTGCCACCTTAACTACGCATGGCTCCTGTAAGGAGGGTAGCTGAGCCATTAAGTGCTCGGCTAGTGTGCTCAGACTTCTCTGTCGAGTTGAGGACTTCGGCATGGCTTCTTTGAGAAAATCGATGCACAGGACCTTTGTGAGCAGGCGGCTCACCAGACCCTCCATTCCCCTCACTTAATGAATGAAAGGAGGTTTCAACGACCCGCTCTTGCCTTCATTTACTTCAATGCTAGAAATAGTATTGGTATCAGGTCCGATGGCGCCTGGAGATCGCGATGATCCCCTCTGTAACTGAACTCAACGTCTTTGGCCTTCTTTACGCAGCTCCTTCCCCTCCCCAAGTGACCATAGGCTGTGACCATGTGCTTATTTCCAATGCGCTTTCGGTGTTCACGAATGGGAAGGAGCTATTCCTGCAATTTGAAATCGCGATGAGAGAAACACCGAGACGACTCAATCTGGTGCCACGCATCCCTCTAAGATCTGATGGTCTTGAACTCACCCGACGCTGCTGTGGGCCCAAGTCCAGGACTCTCCTGGCATCTCGTGCATCAGAACATAACAAAGTTGTTTTTTGCACCTTGGAGTCGCGATGGGCGAAATGCCGAGATGGCTCAGTTTTCTGCCAGGTGTCCCCTTTGGATGGACAGCTGAAAATGCTTCGTGATACCGCAGGCCCCACTTTCGACGCTTTCGGCGCTATCGGGGTTTGGGATTTCGAGATGTAGAACAACATGAAACTCTCGCCCCTCGAACTCCTGAATGTCAAAACGCCGATGCGGCCAGATCTTGCGCCACATGTCCTTAGGATGAATGGACGAGGGGCATTTGATATTTAAAAGGGAGCCACCCTCGTTTACAGGCTCGCTTGAAGTGACTTAGTGCTAGGACCACGAGCTTGGCTTCAAAGGCACTTACGACATTTCACCGATCGACGATCTCAACTGCAACTAATGGGAGGCTCCTTGTTTACCGAAACTCCGATCCCCGATACACCGACTGGAAGCCACCTGTCCCAATTAGATCGGACGACCCAGATTTGTCTTAAATTATTGGATCTATCTCTTGCATTAACCCCGTGGCAACTTGGCAACCCCAAAATACCGACAACCATTGATCAACTTTATAGGTGGATCTCGACGGTCGTCAACTAAACTTCGCCCATTCGCTCGAATTGTAACTAAAAGGGGTTCCTCCGTGCTGCGCTTGGGCGCTTCCCAAGCAATCCTGCAGACCTGCGTACCTTTGAGCCCCGATACCGAAATTGTTGCTAACATTAGGCTCCATGGGGGATAGAGTCGTCCCCGCGATGCTCTAAGGACTCATTTTGTAGTTCCAGTGCCTTGTTGTTGGGCTATGGAGTCATTATTAGACCGAGAAATAAAAAAAACGAAAATGGACAAGGAAACAAAAAGGACGATATTTACAAACAAAGGAGCCATCTGAGACTGAAACAAAACATTTCTTAAGAAAATGCCCATTCACTGGGCTGCTGAAAAATTCTTCACCTTCCAAACCTCGCAACATGTACGTGTTATTTGAGAAAGTCTTTGAGATTTTAAAAGGCCCGATCCACAGGGCTTCAAATTTGTTGTGTTTTCCCTTATCTTGTTTAGGAGCATCCCATTTCAGCACAAGGTCTCCTATCTGGAACTGCTCCTTCTTGGCCTTCTTATCGAAAACTTGCTTGATCTTTTGCTGATGGTCCTGAATTTTGTCCACTGTTTGCTCCCTAGCCTGTTGGACCTCCACTAGCTGATGAATCCTTCTGATCATGTCATCGGGCTCCTCCTGATGGTCCTGGATGAATTTTTGTACAAGAATGGCTAAATGAGAGGGGAAAATAGCCTCCACTCCATAGACTAATTGGAAAGGAGAGATGTCGATAGATCTCTTTGTGGTCACTCAGTCGGCCCACAGAGCAAATTTTAATCTGGAATGCCAGGCCTTGTTGTTGTCTTCCAACAGCCTTTTGATGATCCTTATCATGATTTTGTTGGAGGACTCTGCTAAACCGTTTCCCTATGGATAATATGGGGTGGAGTGAGTCAGCTTGATTCTGAACTACTCGCAGAACTTGGCCAACGGCTCGGACCCGAAAGCAACTGCGTTATCAGTGACAATTTTACTCGGGCGGTCGAATCTCATGATGAGGTCCTCCAGGAATCCAATGATTACCTTGTGGGAAGCACTCCTAGTAGGGATAGCTTCAATCCACTTGGTAAAGAAATATGTAGCAGTCAAGATCCACCTGTGCTGCCCACTAGAAGCAGGGTGAATTTCTCCAATGAAATTTAGGCCCCACTATTGGAAAGGTCCTTAAACCACCACCGGATTTAATGACAGAGACTTAAGCTGATGCTTCCCTGCAAATTTTTGACATTTGATGCAGGATCTGACCCTTTTGCAGATGTCAGTGAACATGGTAGGCCAGTAGTATCCAACCCTGAAGATTTTGTGGGCTGTGGCTTTCCAGAAATGGTGCCCTCCACACAGGCCGCTATGAAATTCGACCACGATCATTTCGGCCTCTTGTGGACTTATGCATTTTAAAAGCACCCCCAGGGGGTCTTTCCAGTATAACACTTGATCAATCAGGCAGTATCTGACTGCTTTGAGCTTCAGATCTCTTGCTTTGTTCCTTTGCAGGCCGTCTGGGGGCCGCAACTCTTGCAGAAAGTATATGACATCCTTATACCAAGGACATCGAGCTAATGGGGGCTCTCTTTGAGGGTCCACTTCAGACAGCCGACTTTGTGGAATTCCTGAGCATTTTTTTATGAAACTTATCCCCAGATCTTGGCAGTTTGCTTCAACCAACAGCTTGGCTAAACCTTGACCTCTGATCAATTTGGTGGGCCTTATTTCTAGGTTGAATTCCAAGATTTTGGCTATCAATTTACTCCTTCTCCCATCTATGTCAGGCTGAATAAGAATGTCTTTAAAAGCAGCTGAGGGGACATAGGCAATGATCTTTGACTGCAGGACGTAGGTTCTAAAAGCTTTGAGAGATTTTACTAGAGCATAGGCCTGCTTCTCCATAGTGTCATACCTGACTTCGACATCCCTCAATGCTCGGCTGAAATAAGCAATAGGATGCTCTAGCCCAATGTTGTTTGTCTGTAATAGAACAACAGCCACCGTGTCAGGGGAGGTAAAGGAGAAAATAAGGAAATCCTTTGAGTAGTCGGGACTGATAAGAACAGGAGCTTGATTCAGGTCCTTCTTGATTTGCTCAAAGGAATGTCGCGATTGAGGGGTCCACCTTACTTCATTTCCTTTCTGCAACATGGTTGTTATAATCTTTACCTCCTCAGCAAAGTTAGGCACAAACCTCCTTAGAAAATTAATTTTACCGAGGAAGGATTGAACCTCCTTCTTGGACCTCGGGATCGATAAGGGTTGTATTGCCTCAACTTTGTTGGGGTCAATTCTGACTCCTTCCGCTGATACTATGTGGCCTAGTAACTTTCCCTCCTGCATGGCGAACAGATATTTCTTGGGGTTTAATGAGATGCCAACATTTCTGCATTTCAGGAAGACCTTCCTGAGATGACGACGGTGTTCTTTATCAGATTTTTAAAACACTGTGATGTCATCCAGATAAACGACCATAAATTTATCCTTTTCCCCAACAAAATCTATGTCCATGGCACGCTGAAACGTTGCCTCTGCATTCATTAATCCAAACGACATCTTGGCATACATGAATGTGCCCCATGGAGTGGTGAATGTTGTCTTTTCCCTGTCCTCAGGTAGAACAGAGACTTGATTGTAGCTAGAGAAACCATCAATCATGGACATCCTGGAAGCTCCTGTTACCCTCTGCAGTATATGTTCCATCTTTGGCAAGGGGTAGTTATCCTTTCGTGAGCTCCTGTTCAGGTTTCTGAAGTCTACACAGAGTCGGATCTCTCCATTCTTTTTCCTTACTGGCACCAAGTTGGCCACCCACTCTGAATATCTCAGTGGTACAATGATCTGAGCTTGAAGCAGCTTCTTCACTTCCCTCTCCATGATATGCAGCAACATAGGATTGATCTGTCTCATCTTCTGCCTAAATGTCTTTGCCTCCTCTTTTAATGGGATTTTATTCTTGATGACAGAGGTGTCATAGGTTTTGAGGTCTTCATAGGTCCAGGCGAAAACATCGGCAAATTCCCTCAAAAGTCCAATGTATTCAGACCTCTGCTCCTTTGTCAGTCTTCTTGACAATTTGACAAACTTGGGCTCACTCTCAGTGCCAATGTTGCACTGAATAGTACCAGTGTCATCCTCCGAGGTTTCTCCTTTTATCGACACATCATTTCTATCAAAAATCCTTTCCAAAGGAACCAGTCCTCTTGGAATATGATTACTGGGCAACTACACAATGTTACACTCTGCAATCTTATTCAGAAAATTACCCCCACCAAGATTTTCTTCAGAGATAGAGTCTTGGTCGATGTGCATCTTTGAAAATTCTTCGACAGTATCCAAGAACTTTTTGATCTCGAGATCATCCTCGAATACCTTCCAATGTTTGACGTTGTCAGGTATGGAGGGCCTGCATTTCACTTCTACATCATATCTGCATTTAGGCGACAAGGGTACTCTGAAATTACTTGCTGATGTAGCCAAGGAATCTGCCATCGTGTTCTCCTCTCTCGGGATGAAAGAAATGTTAAATGCTGAGAAGAAACTGTCAACTAGGTCCCACACCTCATTTCTGTAGCTTCTGAGTCGAGGATGCTTAGCCTGATAGGCATTTCTGATCTGTTGGACCACCAACTCTGCATCTCCGAACACTGCTACCTCCTGAATTACCATTTCCCTTGCGGCTCTCAACCCCAGGACAAGAGCTTCATACTCTACCACATTATTGGTAGCATCAAATTCTAATTTGTATGACAGAGATATGGTCTCCTGAGCAGGTGACACAAAAACCACCTTAGCTCCAGCGCCTTCCCTGGAAGAGGCTCCATCAAAGAACATTCTCCAGACGGGGGTGATGGGGGGAGGAAATTTAGGGGAAGTAGTGGGCTTATTTCTGAGTTTAAGGGGAGGTTCGGGAGAATGGGTGAGTTGAATCACACTAGAACCTAAATCAGTATCTAAGGCGGAAATGGGATGGTTGGTAGGGTTGGCCTCATCACTGATTATATAGGCCAGTTGGACTTCCCTGTATAGTCTTCTATGCTCTCCTCCAAACACTAGGATAGTAGCGTATGTGAGGTCCATATGCAAATTCCCCCCCAGTCCTTTTATCCAAGATCTTGATAACATCATACCAAACTTGGGGGGGACATCGGCCACTACAATATCCATGACCACACTTTTCATGGGAAGTTGAAACAAGGTCACGACCAGGTCTTTGATAACTCCTAGACACTGAACTTTTCTGGAATCAAAGGAATAGAGGTCATGATAAGCTCGGGTGAATTATAGTCCTAAATATTCCATGACAGCTTTGGGCATGAGGTTGTGAGAATCCCCCGAATCCATCAAGCAATTGTGCAATACCTTGTCATGTATGTTCAAGGAAGTGTAGAAGGGAGGGGATGAGTCATTCCTGTCTTCTACCATAGGACCTAGGATAACTGTGGGCTTTTCATCTTGAAAATTGATGGAGTCTGTGGGAAGGCTTGAGACCTCAGAATGTAAAATCTCAGAGAAGTGTTTCTTGAACCCTTCATGTTTAATCAATTCTGTCAGGGGCACAGGGATTCTGATTTTTTGAATTTCATGCTCGAAGTTAAAAGAGGATGAGAGCTTTGGGATTTCTCTTATTTTGGGAGCATGGCTCTGGATAATGGGAGAGAGGGGTTGGGTCTTCTTACCTATGTGATTTTTTTCTACTTCATTAGCAGGATTCTCTGTTCTAGTGAGCTGCTCAGGGGCATCAGGTGCTACTGCCTTCTTCTGGGACCTCAGGTCATACCTGCCTTGGCGGCTACTAGTCTTGTTTTCCTTGCTCAACTCATTTAGATGACTGTCCGTGAGAGACTCCTAATATGCTGATTGAGTGAGATGAGGAAAAGGAGGAGTGTCCCCGAAGCAATGGATTTCAGGATCTAGCTCATCTGTTTCACCTTCTTCCCCCTCGGCCACAAAATTGTTTTGGAAAGGGGCCTGAATCTTCTGGTCTTCTCTGTCTCTTCCCCTCTCCCTTTGCATAGTTGGGGAAGAAATATTGTTGGGCCTTATGAAACCTCCTCCCTTTTTGGCATTTTTGGGGCCTTTGTATGCCTGCCTCCCTTCCCCCCTCATTCTCTCCATCTCTGCAGACAGAGATTTCACCATCCTGGTCAGTTCATCCACTTGAGGGTGGGGCACCGATGGGTCAGAAGTCGAGGCTTCCGACCTTCCCTTTCTCCTATATGCATCGACCTTGTTTCTTAGTCTATCAACTGCGAATACATTAGATTCCACTTCTATGGCCGCATCTTGCATTTGAGACAAGGAGGTGGCTCTTATTTCTCTCAATAACATGCAGAAATCGGGGTCGAACGCACTAGCATAAGAAGTTTTGGCCGAGGCTTCTGAAGGCTTTATTTCGGAAGGGATTTTATTATACATATTATTGAATATTTTGGAGAAGTCAGAGACAAACTCTCCATCCATCTTCTTCAAAGACCCGAATTTTGTCATGTAATACATGAAATCCTTCCTATCTCCCCACTGCCTCAGGAAAGCATTATATAGAGCTTCAATCCCAACAATAGATCCTGGAGCCAATCTTCTAAACCACTTCCTCACCTCGCCATCCAGGCTCTAGATGAAGACTCTCATCTAGACATATTCATTTTCAATGTTGATGTTATCTACGTAATTGTAGAAAGAAGCCAGGTGCTCTTTCGCAGTTACGTCCCCTTCCCCGGTGAACTTGGGCATGTATTTCAAGTAATCTCCAACAGGGATAGGATTCATAGGATGGGGTAGAACTAAGGGAGCATATCTGGAAGCGACTATAGAGTCCATTCTATTCATGGGGGGATTAGCACCAGCCATAGGAATATTAGGTAGAGGAGAACTGGGAGGAGAAGGAGTTTGCGAAGGGGCTACTGGGAATGAGTCCCGAAGTGGAGTGGGAAACAAGAGGGGATTTAAGGAGAAGGCTAATGAGCTCAAGTCAGCAGGTGCTTCTCTTTGTACAGGAGTAGTAAAGCTAGGAGTGGGGAAATATTCTGTGGTCCCGAGTCTACGCCAAGGTACAACTTCAGGGGAGAGGGGAGTGACAAGGTCTTGTCCCTCCGGTCCCAAACCAAGAGAGGAAAACTCAATAGGAACACTCCCAAAATTTAGGAAATGGGAAACTTCAGAAACAGGTCTGTCAAGAAACCGAGGAGGAGAAAAAGGAGTTCCCACAGAAGGATATGGTGGATTACCTGGTTCGGTGGTGGACGCTTCTTCTTTAGAGGCCTTTCCCTTTCTGAGCACCGCTTCTGGATCTGTTTCAGGCGTAGCTAGAGGCAACTGTGGATGAGACCGCGTATGCTTGCCTCTGAAAGCCACAATTAATACAGCAGGTTCTCCCCAGTGGGGTCGTCACAATGGAGTTTCCAGGTGCACAACAACAATATTGATAATTCTGATATCTGATGCACCTTCAGAATCAGTTAATCGTTGTCGTTCAATCCTGAGGAAAATATTCAACTTCATCCCCAACAACGGCACCAAAAATGTTAGCATCAGAAGTCACTCCTGGATTGCTTGCAGGAGCAGAGCCCAACACCCATCAGTTTTATGTCACGATTTGTTCAATGGGGTGATCAGATGGGTGAAGACTCAAGATAATATAGCTTTAACTCGGGAAACTGGGCCTAGTATGTAGAAAGCAAGGGAGGTCTTGATCCAACTTCTGTTAGTAAGTTGATTAAAGGGCGGTAGATGGAAGACTTGTGAGAAGGGTGAGAAAGACTGCCTCGGGCAACAGGCCTTCAGAAGCTCGAAGAAGAAAAACTCAGAAGCCAAGATCCTCTTGGTCCAGAGTTTCAGAGAGCTGAGGGGTGACTCGACTGAATCCTTCAATTCCAAGTCATTTCAGTGCTAAGAACATCACAAGAACCGATTAGAAACAATGTGACTATTACAGTGATCCAACCTACATCATCCTACAACAACCACAACTCAACTGGATCCTCCAATTCTGAGTTGTTCTAACACAGTAAACAAAGAAATGGAAGGGAAGCTGACATCCATAAAGTAAGAAATCTCAAATGCCTTCTACATTAACCAGAGAGACCAACGCTTCATCAAACTTTACAATCAGGAGCTTTGCTCAACCATCGATACTTACAAAATACAAAGACTGAGTCTATATACTCAGGAAAATTCACCTCACAGAGGCGTGCCCAGTCACCCAAGGTTTGGTGTCCCTTCGGTTAAACTCGTATCGATATCTTTCTTTAAGTGCCACCTTAACTATGCATGGCTCCTGTAAGGAGGGTAGCTGAGCCATTAAGTGCTTGGATAGCATGCCCAGACTTCTCTATCGAGTTGAGGACTTCGGCATGGATTATTTGAGAAAATCAATGCACAGGACCTCTGCGAGTAGGCGTCTTACCAAACCCTCCATTCCCCTCACTTAATGAATGAAAGGAGGTTTCAACCACCCGCTCTTGCCTTCATTTAATTCAATGATAGAAACAATATTGGGATCAGGTCTGGTGGTGCCTGGAGATCACGATGATCCCCTCTGTAACTGAACTTAGCACCTTTGGCCTTCTTTACGCAACTCCTTCCTCTCCCCAAGTGACCATAGGCTATGAACATGTGCTTATTTCCAATGCGCTTTCGGTGTTCGGGAATGGGAAGGAGCTATTCCTGTAATTTGAAATCGTGATGAGAGAAATGCCAAGATGGCTCAATCTGGTGCCACGCGTCCCTTTGGGATATGACGGTCTTGAACTCACCCGGCGCTGCTGTGGGCCCGGGTCCGGGACTCTCCCGACATCTCGTGCATCAGAACATAACGGAGCTGCTTTTTGCGCCTTGGAGTCGCGATGGATGAAACGCTAAGATGGCTCAGTTTGCCGCCAGGTGTCCCCTTTGGATGGACGGCTGAAAATGCTTCGTGATACCTCGGGCCCCACTTTCGGCGCTTTTGGCGCTATCGGGGTTCGGGATTTCGAGATGTAGAACAACATGAAACTCTCTCCCCTCGAACTCCCTTATGTTGAAATGCCGAAGTGGCCAGATCTTGCGCCACGCGTCCTTAGGATGAATGGACGAGGGGCATTTGATATTTAAAAGGGAGCTGCCCTCGTTTACAGGCGCACTTGAAGTGACTTAGTGCTAGGACCACAGGCTTGGCTTCAAAGGTTCTTTCGGCATTTCACTGATCAGCGATCTCAACTGCAACGAATGGGAGGCTCCTTGTTTACTGAAACTCTGATCCCTGATACATCGAATGGAAGCCACCTGTCCCAATTGGATCGGACGACTCAGATTTGTCTTGAATTATTGGAGCTATCTCTTGCATTAACCCTAGGGAAACTTGGCAGCCCCAAAATATCGACGACCATTGATCAACTTTATAGGTGGATCTCGGCGGCCGTCAACTAAACTTCGCCCATTTGCTCAAATTGTAACTAAAAGGGGTTCCTCCGTGCTGGGCTTGGGCGCTTCCCAGGAAATCCTGTAGACCTGCGTACCTTTGAGCCCCGATACCGAAATTGTTGCTAACACATCCCTTGGGAGTTGTTTTGGGGTCGTTCTTCCCCTTGTTCTCTTTTTCTTCTTTCCTCTTCACTCCCTCTTGATAGTTCATGTGCTCTTGGGATAAGCATGGGAAATGAATGGCAGGAAGAGGAGAGCCATTGTTGAATGGCTGTAATAATTTACTGATCATTCCAGGAGGGAATGGATGCCCGTGTGCATGAGCTTGATGGTAAATCCAATAGAAATATCCATAGCTGAGAATCCTTGGAGTTTCCAGTAGGGATATTTCCTTACCAGTAGCACTGGAGCCCTGGAGAGAAATGGAACAGCGTTAGGGACCGCATGACATATAAAGGTGTTCATTTGTTTGGGTTTTGCAAATTGAGGGGGGAAGAGAGCTAGAAATTCATATTTGTTGTGAGGTTGGAAAACATGAGAGCTAGTTAGCCAACTGTTGTGTGTATTTAGATTTGGCCTAGGACCCATCCTTGTGAATTCATAGCCCTGGCTTGGGGGTGACCTGCTGTTGAGAGTAAATGAACAAAAACGTCTATGGTTGGGAGGAACTTTCTTGGTCTGCAGCCAGTTGGTGAATGCTTACTTAAAAGATAAGTGTGCTCTATGTTTTCTGTCTAATGTTATTCCGCTATGTATTTAATTATCTCTGAGATATGTATTTGTAATGTGCTTATCTGCTGGTTATTTGATGTGCATGGCACATTTCTTATCTCTTTTATGTTGTAGCATGGATCTTTATTAATGCATGTGGTTCTTTCATGCTTTTTTTTAGATTAAATGTTGTTAGAATTCAAGATACGTCCATAGAGCCGAGTCTTGAGACTACAACGTGCCTCGCCTGCTGGTGGTTGGGTGTGTTGCAACTTGTTTAAGTGGCATATCCTAGCCTGTGGGTGGTCGGGTACGCTACAAATAGGATAATTGAAAGATAAACAATCATAGAACACAAGATATATCCTAGGAAATCCTCATGTGGGAGAAAACCCAACAACCAATTCTTCAGTATAGATTCCTTCAACCATTACAATGTCACATTATATCTCTCCACAAATAGACCAAGACCAAGATACCAAAGACCAAGAAACCAAGACCTCCTGTACTAGACCTCCTTTTCTATGCTCCAAATACAAAAGAGAAGGCGATTTTTGTGTAGATACAAATGAGAGGAACTCGGCCTCTATTTATACACATAAATTGACTCCCAAAAAGAAGAAACCCTAAGAAGGACCATTTTGAATTTTACAATAAGGATAACAAAAAAATAATAATTTCTTTTGAGCCGATTTATACAATAATATTACAATAACCTTCTTGAGGTTTGATCATTATAAATACAAAATAATATCTTTTGTAGTTACATCAAAATATCAACATGCATATCTATCGATGTGAATGCAAGAGGTAGATAGTCAGTATACATATGCACTATAGGAATGAGTAAAATGTTTGGTGCACAAGGATATGATGTAAAGCATATAGTAATGAATTAATATGAATTTAGCATGCATATAGATTGAGGATAGTCCGTTATTGGTTATGGTGGATCATATTGGTTATTGATGGTCTGATAACAACAAGAAATTTAATAGCATGAATGAAAATGTTGATGAAGCTAATATATGCATCCTTATGAAGATAAGGCTAGAATTAATAAGGTGTTGATCCAAATTTTGGTGAAGGAGTGAATGTACATCCTTCAAAGGCCAATGGATCAACTAACATCCAGAGAGGGTTGATATCCATACATATATGGCTTGGTAAGTTCTAGTAATGATGAAAGGAAATTTGGGTAAGGAATTCCCTTGGTAAAGGTCTACTGATTAATAAATTCTTGAGGCAGAGAGAGAGATAGGAATTCATATCTTTTTGCACTAGGTAATGTTGTAATTACCTATTTGAATTCCTTATTTATGGAATTCCTTTGTAGTAGATGGGTAAGAGTGACCTCTTATTGGTTTTTTTCAATCAATACAGACAACATGTTCACAAGTACCCTTGTGAGACTTGTAACATTCCCCCAACTTAACTAAGAAACATTACTACACAAAATACATATAACAATCATAAATTTTCTGCTAATTCATTCTCCTGTAGCTTACCGGCCACAATTTATTCACATAATTAACTAGATTATGATACCCATAATTAAATGAATCTACAACATCCTAAATGAATATGAATGTAGTTTATAACTCATTTACAATAAAACATAAAAAAATTCTCATTCATAGAGTAAAATGCACAACCATAAGACTCATAAGAAAACTTAGATAATAGATAAACACTTATCTTTAAAAGAGAGTTTATGCAACCAACTACTTGGGAAGGATGTTCCACCCAACCATAGAATTGATGTTCTAGATATCAACAACAAGTCACCCCTGAGTTGGGGATAGGAATACACAAGAGAAGGGTTCCTCTCACAATCCCCTCATATCTCAATATCTCACAAATCACTAGTATTATCCTACATCTATCTCAAATTTCCTCTAACTCTCTTCCTCTTGACCTTCCCAACCTAAGGAATGCACCCCTTCATTTCTCTCTTTCCATCGAGCACCCCATTCATTTATTAGGGTCTCTATAGCATAGGTAACCTAAAATATATCTGTTGAGAACTCAAGGGAACTCATTGTCAGGAAAAACTACCAGGAAAAAAACAACAAACACTTGTTGTTATAGTGCAACTCATACATGAGCTCACTCTTCAGGACTAACAACCCAACTCTTCAATTTATAGCTCCAAATGCTCCAAAATGCTCAATCATGCTCCAGAATTTGCCCAGCCTTCCTACTATAGCTCCCATGCTCTTTTTCCCTTCTCTCTACTTGTTGTTCATGCCAAGACTGAATGCAAAATATGCCTAATCTCCCCACATGAATTTCCCCTATTTTTCAAGATAGTTGACTGCACACTCTGCCCAATGTTGATTATACTTCAGCCCCATGTTTCCATTAACTATGGGGATGTGACTCTCACACTCGCCCCCTAACATGTATTTAATGATTGGGTTCTCATACACTCAAATAGCAAAATATAAGTCTAACCCAAAAGATAATAAAATTCATAAATATGGGTTAGAATTAATGTCCACAATTAATTCCCCCCCTTGGGCCCTTCTCAGATACTTCCTAGGCATCCCCCTCTCTTGTGTATAAATCATACCCCATCTCTATCCATATTCCTAGTAGTTGGTATCACATTATTTTATTAAAATCAAAAATACATTTCACATATTACATCGATTGGCCATATCCACATTCATTTATAAATTACACATTAATTAAAATGGGGATTATAGTGGGGATTACATCCCTGGTGTGCATCATACTCAATGAACTAAACCATGCCAAGATACATATACAAACAATTGTGCATCATACTCAATGAACTAAACCATGCCAAGATACATATACAAATTTATATCATAATATTCAGAAAATAAAATCCTGAAATATTTTACTCTCCAACAACAGTCCCAACCAAAATCTCATGTTTCTCTCAACTTTCTAACCCAAGGAATGTTCCCCCTTCACTGTCCTCAGTACATCAGGTTGAACCATTCTTTTATCATGGTTTTCAACATAGGTGACCAGTATTCTAAGATGTGGTTCCATAACTCTAGCTTCCCAAAAATGGAGTCTTGCATTTTCAGCTTCTATTTTCTTCGAAAATGATAAAAAATTGTGGGTATTCCTCCTGCATAATTTCTTCATGCTCCTATGTTGCATCTTTAGGAACGTAATTAGTCCATTGAACCTTTACCAGTCCTATGGATTTGTTTAAGATCACTTTGACTTTCTGGTCTAGGATGCATACTGGTTCCACTCGGAAATCCCATTTGTTCTCCACCTAGATCATAGTCCAATCAATTATGTGGTTAGGGCCATACACATAATTCTTTAATAATGGCACATGAAATACATTATGCACTCTCATGGATGCAGGAAATGATAGCATGTATGCAATTGGCTATATCTTTTCTAATGTTTCAAATAGCCACAATATCTTGTTTCCAATTTTGGGCAACAACCCAATCTTATCGAACTTATTTTCCCTTTTACTTTTAGGAAAACATGTTCACCCACTTTAAAATATCTAAAAAATCTATTCTTGTCTGCATAAATTTTTTCCCTGTCCTGGGAGGAATTTAAAATCTACCTGATCTTTGCCATTTTCTCTTCTATTTCCCTCAATAAATCTGGCCCAATGATAGCTATGTCTGTTGGGTTATCCAAACTCATTGTTGTGTTACACTTCTTGCCATACATTGCTTCAAATGGGATCATTTTTAATGAGGCTTGATACCCATGATTGTAAGAAAAATCCACTAAGTGGATATTATCTTCCCACTTTCATGGTTGGTCCATCACATACACTCTGAACCTGTATTCAATTATTTTGTCGGTCCTCTTTGTTTTTCCATTTGATTCTGGGTGATACGCCATATTAAGATTTAAATTTGTTCCAAATTCTTTGAAAAAACCTTTCCAAAAATTGGATGTAAACTTTGGATATCTGTCTGAAAAAATTACCTTACGAACTCCATGTAGCCTGGAAAATTCCTTCATGTAAATCTATGCAATGTTTGTTGCCTTGTTTGTAGTCTTCACAAGAATAAAATGTGCAATTTTTGATAATTTATTCACCACCACCGTGATGGAATCATGCTACTTCACATTTCTGGGCAGCTTTGTAATGAAATCAATTGTAACCACTTCCCATTTCCACTAAAAAATGGGCAGTGGTTGTAGAAGCCCCACTAGGTGTCTATGCTATGTTTTCACATTTTGGCATTATAGACACTTGGATATATAATTAGCCACTTTTTTCTTCATGCCTAGCCAAAAGTATTGGCTTCTTAGAACTGCAATTGTTTTTTGATATCCTGGGTGCCCAACATATGGAAAATTGTGCATTTCCCTTAGCACTATATTTTTTATCTCTCCTGAATTTTGTGCATATAATTTTCCTTTGCACATGAGGATTTCCTCCTCTTTCAACTCATAATAATTGATTTTCTGCTATAAATTTCCTTGTTGTAGTGTCTCTTTTATTTTTTACATATTGTTGATCTGAATTTGCTGCCTCTAAAGTTGTGCCTTTTAAATATGTCTTGAACATGCTAATGGCTGAAATATGCATTTTGTGAGATCTTCTATTGAGTGCATCAACCACCCGATTTTCCTTGCCTTTTTATATTCTTAATTTCAAATTCATATTCACTTAGAAATTCCATCCATCTAGTTTTTCTGGCATTTAATGTTGGTTGTCCAAACAAATGCTTAAGAAATTCTGGGTTCGATCCCTAGTATGGTCGTTGTTTCTTCTTTAAAGGAAAATCCCCTACAGTAGTGGGATATACTGCAGCATACCAATGACTATACAAGAAGAAAATTTCATAAAGAGTACTAAGCAAAGATATAATAATTGAATTCCTAAGAAACAACTAATTATTGGGAGAAAGAGGCAGATTGACTCACTAGGAGTCCAATGGTTGACGTCGTTCCTAATTGTCAGAATCCATTCATTCTTTTTGAATGGTTCCTCTGCAACCTGCAAGAACCATAAACAAGTAGACCTATATAGAGAGGTATTTATACTAATAACTACTCATCAGTTCTTTGAAAAATGACGAAAAAACAAGAGAAATTAGTATTCTATGAATAATATATAAAAGAATTGTAGATTTAAACAATACAAAAAGAATACACTTCGAAGGAATGAGTTTCTTTATTATTGATGAACAATTAGTTAGGTAGTTACGTCTTTTACCTATCTGATGCAATGTTGCCCTATCAAAAGGAATCCCATATTCCTCCACCTCGATTCTTGCAATAAGGATTGATTTTGACATCAAATTCACCATGAACCCAAAGAGAATATATGGAAGAATCTTGGTTAGTTAGGTTGGTGATCAAAAGGAGGTTGGAAACAAGGGTTTCTAGGTCAAAAAACAACAACAATAGGGACATGTATGGGCTTATAGACTCGGCGGTGATATCTAGATAGGTGTTTTCTCTTATGTGTAAAGTATCATTACTTTTCCCCTTGAGGAAAAATTTCATTTTATGCGGTCTGTATTTGGTTAGAGACAGTTGAGTATGGGTAAAAAGAGTTAGGAAACTAACCAAATCTGTAACTCAACATTTAATTTGGAAAAATTATATTTTTTTGTCATTTATTGGCATGTATGTGATTTTCCCTTGAGTAGCTCGCATGTACGGGGGTTACATAACTATGAGGGCACATACATCCTCCAAAAAAATGTTTTTTATAAGGACTCAAGGAGGTATGGGGAAGATATGTCTGTAAGGAGGATAGGGATAAGATGAAAAAGAACATCAATGATTCAATGGTGGAAATTGACACTATAACACATAGTGGTTTATCCTTAGCTTAAATCTTCTCCCCATAAGGTAATGTATCTACATTTTTAATGCATGTACAATGGTTTCTAATTCCAATTCATGTGTAGCATAATTCATTTCATGCTATTTTAGTTTTCTAGACTCATAGCATACCACATGATCCTTTTGACTAGGAATCGACCAAGCCCTTCCTTGCATGCATCAGTGCACACTAAAAAATCTCCATCCAGATATGCAACTTTTAATTTTGGTGCATTTGTTAAAATATCTTTCATCTACTGAAAAATTTCTTCACATTTGGGAATCCATTCAAATTTCACTCCCTTCTTTTTCAAAGAAGTGATTGAGTTTGCAATCTTTGAGATTTTTTTTATGAATCTTCGATAATAACCAACAAGACCCATAAATGATTTGACCTCTGCCACATTTCTTGGCGTTAGCCGTCCTGATGAGCCTAAATATTGTTTATCTCAAAGGCTCATCGTAGGGACATTTTTTCCCCATGATATGACTCATATTTTCTTTTTGACCATATTTAATAGTAAGTCATGAGTATTTTTGTATGATTTCTAATGAATAAATTTTTGAGTTGGAATTTCATGTGTATAGTACCTTTTTGATCTAATTTCTATGAAAAATAATGTGTGTAGTGTTGGCACAAGATTGAGACCAGTGTTCTTGGTAGTTTCCAACAAAAAGGCATCACTGTAGTCTAGATATGCTGGCATATTCAACCTCTGCAAGGGAAATAGGTCTCACCTGAAGTGCAACCAAAACTTGAAAGATGAAAGGAGTTATGGAGAATGAAACATCATATCTACTTCTATACTACTCAGATCCATAAGTTATCTATTAAGCTTAGGTTGTGATACCATTCAGATAACATTAGAAAAGGAAAAGAATAAGTAGATACACAACAACATTACATATCCATTCATAACATGAAAGATAACATTGGAGACAAATTTGTAGGCCCCTAAATCATATCATTATATTATCAGTAGTCGTACTAACCATTCTTATAGTTAAGATTCTCATATATCTCCTCTCACAATACCTATATCTACAATATATCATCTTGCGCAGTGCATACAAACTCAAAATATATTTCAAATGCAACAATGATACCCACAAATACTATTACAATACTCAACCATGGCAATATAAAAATAGATCCAATCAAGAAGAATACTAACATAACCCAACAATCACAACAATATCATTAACATTGACAACATCATTAACCCCATCCTGTTACATTACCCTTTTACTTGTACTTCCATGTATTTGACATAGTCTATTGACCATATCAAATCCACTCTTCCTCACTTCCTGTATTCTTTAATCCACCCACGATATTTCCTTTTCCCGTTTCTTCCAAAGCTTTGATTTGTTTCACTATTCATTTGATTGCTTGCACGGCTTCTAGAATTCTAACTTTCACATGAATGATTTGACTTTATCCACTGCTTATTTTATCCTTACCATTTCAAAAACAAAGGGCCCAACAGGCCCCAACCACAACCATTGACTCATCCCGAGTCAACCTTCCACTTCATTACTAGGGCCTGCTTCAAACGAAGGGCCAAAATTCGGGAAGATATTCACTACTTGTTGGAATAATATGTCATAATTATCCACATGATCCTTCCATTTCCTTACTAAAATTGACGCTCCCGCAAAAAATTCTTGGGTCGCTACAACATTCGGCTCTGCATTATTAGTGGTAAGCAGTGTGTTCCATTCTGTATTCACAAAAGAGTCTAGTTGATGCATGTGGACATATGTAGCTTGAACTACATGTTTGAATTCCTTGAGTTCTCTCCTAATGGTTTGGGTAGCTTCATACATCTCATCAAGTTTGATGTTTGCCTCTTGGATTTCGACAAACTTTGCCTGCTGCTCAATAGGGTTAGTAATGTGCTATGCTTCTACATTCATTCGCTAAATTTGGAATCTTATATATTCTACTAGTTTACTTCTTTGTTCTAAAAAACCGACCCAATCATTGACCATTGTGAAAATATTGTTACATTCTCCCACTCTATCATGAAGTGAAGACTAAAGCATATTCCCTTCTTCCACTTCTTGGGTAATGTTCTCCAGCATAGTCTGGGGCTGCTCCTTTTCCTTTAATTAGATAAAATCCATTTCTTGTTGTATATTATCGGTCTTTGAAATCAACTGTGACCAAGCATCAACAATGAGATCAACCCGTTGTGCTAGCACAACTGTGGAAATGTCTTCAGGAAATTATGGGGAAACCTTCCTGAGTGTGGGACAAACTTGAGAAAAAAATTCAGAGACAACTTCAATAGTTTATTTATCCTTTGCGCACGATGAATGTTCATGGTCTCTATCCTTAGTCACTGTAACTAAATCCTAATGCAACTGGTGTATCTACTGCATGAGATCTTCATTGGTATGTTCTATGGAGATAATCCTATGCTCTATCTGATCAATCGATGCTCATAGAATGTTCAATAGTTGTAGTATGGACCAAGCCACAAGCTCTCTGTTGGTGATAGATGGGTCCATAGAAAATATCGATGAAAGTGGTTGGCCACTAGAAATCAATCTTTCAAAAAAACTTCGAGTGTGTGTGCCATATGGACTAGTAGAGATAGCTTGGAAGCTACATGCCATCATTTCTTGGACAAACTGGAGGTAAAACATTAACCACTTCTTCACGGTTGATACATAAATATACAATGGTGAAACATTTCTAAGGGTCTTGAAGTAGTGGCACAACCTACTCCCAAACATAACTCGTACTATGCGCTGAAGTGGTGTCTTCCTGAATATCCATAGAGTCATGTGGAGGATATTGACCCGTCTGACCTTGTGCTTCTACTAATTTTTTTGTCCCCGAGTTGAGGATGGTTTTGTGAGGGGTAGTAAGGGGGACACTGATCTGAATAATTTGGGAAAAAGGGGAAGGAAGATTGATATTTCTTCCTCCAAATGTGGAAAATGGGTCACTAAACTCTTTTTCAGTAGTTTTAGCATGAACATGAGTAGAGGGTGAGGAGTGCTAGGTGGAACGTTCGTAGCGGAGGTAGTTCGTTGATGAATGAGTTCTTCAATGATAGGGATGCTCTATAACTTATCCACGAGATCACCAGGGATGGTGATAATGGGAATGGAGGATGGTATAGGGGAATAGTGTGGGTGTGTGGCGACATTGAAGAAAGATGGACTGCATCAATGATAATAGTGGGTGTGGTGGATGAATATGGAGAAATCGTGTGGGGTTTGTTTGTAAAATCAACCTCAAGAACTTCACAAAAATCCTTACCTGATAACGTAGCAGTATCTGGTATTGATGGAAATGGCGACAACGAGACTGACCTTGGCAGGACCTCTTCTTCCTCTTCCTCCTCTGAGTTCGTGGCCATACATTATCTCTTCATTGTTGTTGTCCTAGGACCTGCAACATATTTATCCACTAGAGGCTCCTATCATAAAATTGAAAGAATCTGATATGATATTCCCGATTCTTCTTCTCCCTCTGTAATCTAGGCCATGAACAAACCTCATTGTCCATAGTTTCCTCATCAATATAAATAGGAAATGGAGTAGTGTGAAACAACTCTGGATATCCACCTATGGGTCTCACAAAAGTATAGTCTTTGTTCATGTCGAACCAGATCTTACTGGTATGTTGATTTAGCAACTCATATGGGATCCTCATTCGCTAGGTTGCGTTAATGAGATCGTTATACCAATGCAAGAAGGAGTTATTATATAATGTTGTATTGGGGCTTTCACTTATATCCTACTAAGGGTCAAACATCTTGTCAATTCGATGATCGAGAGTGTATGACAGTTCATGACCATATGAAGGCCTCCACTTCCACATTGTAAATGCAACAAATAGATAACCATATATGAAATAACCACCCTGTTCATGCATGTTAGTGAAAACTTGTAGCATCTCAGTCAACAAATACTTGCACCAATTTAATGGTGCTCCCCACTTACATAACTCAACGAAAGATATAACATATAGAGTGAATTCACCCTCGGAGTAATTTTTCATGACTTTACCCGCAATAATATAGCAGGCACAACAAAATTTCTCATCATTAATAGGATTGATAAGCGCTCTGCAACCTCCAAGTTTGGTACTAAACCTATCATATAGGTTGACCACTCCTTTCTTTCGACCGTGCTTCTATGAACCTTGGAATCCTTTGGATATGTCTTCTCCCTCCATTGAAATCCATTTCAACTGATGCATATCATCGACATGGATGGGATATGATTTTTCCAACCACAAAGCACCGTTGTGTACACAACTGATAAGAAATTTAGTGCACAACACAACTTCCCCTATAGTTTTGAACACTTTCAGGTCACACAAATTCATGAGAGTGGACTCCTTAAGCGGTACATAATTTTTCACTACCAGTCTAACTCTCCCGATGGCAGGGTCATATAATCCATATAGATGTTGACTTTCATTTGCAGAAACAAGTCCCCATCTAAAAAATCAATATCGAGTAGCTTCGCCTATTCCACCTTGCCTTGAAAATATCCCATTATCTCAACTCTTAGATCATGGATATTCGGTTGAAATGAAGTCACCCCTAGAGATGTAGAATGACCTATGCTTGCAGACCTGCACTTATACACAAATAAAACTAGGGGGAAATATGTAGACATGGACTCACAAGATGCACACTCGAATCTAGATTGAAGAATTCAAACAACTGACTAAAAACAAATAATGTGAACATGAGGCATCCACTAGTTTATAGACAACCTTGAGGAAGGTGGCGTGAGACAAGCATTAAATTTTCATTAAGGAGGAAACCACATAATTAACTTGGCATCAATAACATACATGATGGACAGACATGGTGAAATAGGATTAATTATTTGGTTAGTAATGCGCACAAATATACACACAAACTTGACAAACCACGTTACTTGGGAAAATAACTACTTGGTTGAAGATCAACCAAAAATGTGTAGGAGAAATTTTGGACATAAATGGGTGCTACTGATACAGAAAAAATGACGATGGAAAGGTACCAATTGCATTTAACGAATACTATGATAGGGGCATGACAATGACTCGAACAAAGGAAGTTACTATATTCAGAAATATACGACATGGAATCCCCCCGACCACAACGATGTGACCTAAACTAGAAAAAAATATTATGAAAACTAGACTATAGGGGTGAGTGACATTTAAACATGCGACTACTTTATTAGAAAAAGGGAAAATGAAAAAACAAAACATAAACCTACCTACTTTATTTACTCCATGTTACAAGAGCGTAGAGAAACTTTCTTCAATGAGCAGAGAGGTAGGACTTCAGGCATGTGTCATTCACTCATCTTGGATGAAGAGCACAATCTAGCTATGCTAGCTTAACATCTCCTAACTCCCAAATTTTTGCAGCTATAAAAGGTCCAAGACAATGCATTTGTAACTTCTTTGGATGCTTTTGAAACTTATTGTCATAGAGAAATACCCAATCTCCTTGTGAAAAAGTCTTGGTCTTGATGTTCCTATCATGCCAAGACTTTTATCTATCCTTTTCTATAGTGTGATGAAAATATACTAGAAATATGGCTTCATCCAATTCCAATAGCTCTGAAATCCGCTCTGCAACTTATTCATGATCTATCATATGAGTCACATGTACAATGTATAAACTCAGAATGATGAAATCAGCTGGGACTAATGATTCTCTCCCATATACCAATCGAAAAAGAGTATACCTATGTAATTTATTTTTAGGGGTCCTATAGGCCCATTTCACAATGGTTACTTTCTCATCCTAGTAATCCCGATTAACATAGCATACTTTTTTCAATCCTTTCTCCATAATTTTGTTAAATGCTTCCATTGTACCATTTTCTTGTGGATGATACATGAAACTTTTGTGATGTTGAATAATAAATTATCAAGTGAGGGTGGATATTGCCTCAATGATGAAATGTGCACCTTGGTCACTGGTCAAACTCCTAGGACACCCAAACCGAGTAATGATATTCTAAAAAAATAATCTGGATACCATATTTGTAGAACAATCCCTAACAGGTTCTGCTTCAGCCCAACAAGTGAGATAGTTTGTGGTAGTGATGATGTACCTTTCCTTTGAGTGCTTGGATGGAAGGTTGATAGGTCCTATGAATTCAATTGACCATTTTTCAAAATATTGAAGTGCTCAAAGATGATGTAAGGGCAACTCATCCCCATGTGATGACTTACCAACTCTCTGACATACATCACATGTTTTTGCGCAATCCTTAGCATATTTGAAGATAGTTGGCCAACATAATCCTACTTGAAGTATATTTTGTGTGGTCTCTTTCCCTCCAACATGTCCTCCCACAACTCCACTATGACATTCCCACAAGATCTCAGGACGTTCATGATCAAGTACACATCGTCTAAGGATGTTGTCCAACCCCAACTTATATAAATGGAATGAGATCAACTGATAGTTTGTTGCTTGGACCACTAGGTGCTTCTTCTAAGTTGTGGAATATCCATCAGTAATAGTACCAGTAGTTAGAAATAATACAATATTAGAAATATAATCCGGAATAGCCTCAATTTTAAAGCGATCTACATCTGGGATCTAGTCATCTACAACTCTACCACTTTCTCCCGACTCTAGCCGAGATAAGTGATCAGGACCAACATGCAATTTTCCTGGCTTGATGATTACTTCAAAGAAAAATTATTAATAAAGAAACAACCATCTACAAATTCTTCCTTATAACAAAGGCTTATTGGCGAGATATTTCAAATCTGAATGGTTAGTAAAGAATTTAAAATGACCTCCTAACAAATAGTGTCTAAACTTTTGCAGAGCATAGACCATGGCCAAACCTTCTCTTTCTGTAGTGATCCAAATTCTTAAAATATCATAACAAAACACAATTACACACCATGTACAAAATGTGATCATGGAGCACAACTCCAAGATAGATAAGTTACACAATAACTCCTTAAAGAATAGGATAACCTCCTCCAGATGACCAAATACATTCATACATCACAATTCACATCTCTCTAATAATGAATACATGATCTCTATATATACCTATTCACACTTGTATATGAGGCCCCTTTACTATTAGGCCAATCTTATTACATATATATTTACACATTACATGTATATTTAGGCCCATATATGCCCCCCTTGGAGTCATATCATATACATTTATCCCTATATTTTCTCCCCTTGGGTCATAACATAGCACCCTCATTCAAAATCATTTGTCCTCAAAGCTTTGCAATTAAAGGTTTCACATGTGATGAAACCAAGTAATATGATTTTCTCATGTTCCTACTTTCTTCCTTCCATTGTTGATTATCCATCCATCCAAAATCAATTATTTCCGGTCGTAATCCTTGGTGTCTGGTTGTTGCTTAATTTTCTTTCCCTTGATTCCATGTATCATTGTTGAAGCTTATCCAATTTGTAGTAGATGTTGGTCTATGATAATATCTTGTTGTATAATGGTTTTTTGATTCCATATTCCATGACTATTGATGATTATTCCATCTTCTTCCTTGATAATATTGATATTGATCTTCTTGTATTCTTTGAAATCTTTCCTGATAATGAGGGTGTCGATATGGTTTGACATTTCATGGGTTTTCTTCATTTTGTACACCCATTTCATCTATATTCTTTTTGGATAAAATGGAATTCTCTATCCTCTTTTCTTGGTCCTTTATTACTCTATCCTTGGAGATAATACCATCATATTTGGCATGTACATCCTCTAGATGGAGTTCAACTTCTTCAAGTATCTTCTGTTGACCTTCTTGAATCTTGTCTTCTTTCTCCCTTTGAATATGCAATGTGACCCCATCTGCCAAATTATGACACCCTTCTTCAATTATGGCTCGTATTTATGATTTTACTTCATCAGTATTTAAGGATTCCTCAACCTTCTTGCAAATTTCCTCTTCTAGTCTTTTGGTAGTTTCTTCATCTAATATCCTTTATGTTTCTTTATTTTGACAATGCTTTTTTTCTTCTTTAAATATCTTAACCTCATCTAATAGTTTTTTATTATGGTTTCATAATCTACATATTTCTTCATCTTTCTTTTTCAAATCTTTCCTTGAATCATCGTTTTCCCACTTTGCTTTGCTACTCTTTTCTTTCTTTAAGTTATTAACCTCCTTAATGAGTGATTCATTAACAGATAGTATCTTAGATATCTCATCACACTTATTCTTAATCTTTTCCTTTTCTTATTTTAATTCATCTTGAATTCTATACATTGCCTCCATTTTTGAGTCCTTGATCCATTTTTTTGATAAGGTTTCTTCAAAATTTTCCCATGTTGAGTAGAATCTATTATCTTCATCAAGGCTTCTCCACCAATTATAAGATTCACCATAAAAATTAAGTCTTACCTAAAAGGGATTCTTACAATGTTATTATAACATTCTTAACCATCGCATGGGATAAATTTCATCTTTATCTTCATGTCATGTAAATTTAGGTATTTCCATTAATTCTTAAGGGAGGTCTAACCCCAACCCTCAACTCACAACCTCCATATATTAAAGATAATGATATAAAGTAGTTATAATAACTTTTCCAATATATTATTATGTGTTTTCTCTTTCCAGTGGATTTTTAATCACCTCAATCATACATCCCAATCAAAAGTTATGATAGTTTTAAGTAAACATACCTTTGAAACCCTGATTTGGAATCAGTTTTCTTGGCCAACCTTCCTTTTGATGTATTTATGAAATTTCAGCCCTTGTGAGTTTGAAATTTCAAACTATAGTACTCTGAAATTTCTTCCCTACAATTCCATAGGTCTAACCAAAATTGGGTGTGCCAAATGAAAGTTATAGTAACTTTCCCAAACCTTGCTGAATTTTGGCCTATTTTGGAGAGCGTAATTGTATACAATGCCACACGTCCAATATTAGATAACGAATTCTGAAATTTTCATCCAAAATACTACGCACTTTTTTGTTTCCAATTCCATTAGTATCATGTAATTTGGAGCCTCTATGAAAAGGATATGACTCTTTTACCTGGAACATTTTTTTGACACTAGTTATAAGACTAGATGGAAACCGTATCTTCCAAAGGGTGTATCTCCGAAATTAAAATGATCCAGAAGCTGAAATTCATACCTTAGGTACCCTAATTTGTCTTCTAAACATCCTCTAAGTTACAATTTCTGAAGTGGCTCCAAAAAAATGTTATAGCAAAAATTCCAAGATGACCCGTTTGAGGAAGAAAAATTCCGAAGATCAATGCTCTAATACCAAATGTAATGAACCAAATTCTTAAAATATCATAAAATAAAAAAGTACACACCATGTATAGAATTTGAGCATGGATCACAACTCCAAGATAGATAAGTTACAGAATAAATCCTTAAATAATAGGATAACCTCCTCCACATAACCAAATACATTCATACATCACAATTCACATCTCTCCAATAATGGATACATGGTCTCTATATATACCTATTCACACTTGCACATGATGCCCCTTTACTATTAGTCCGACCCTATTAAATATATATTTACACATTGCATGTACATTTAGGCTCATATATTCTCCACCTTGGGGTCATATCATATACAGTTATCCCTGTATATGCTCCCCTTGGGTCATAACACTTTCAGTAGTAGTATAATTTCACTCGGCCTATGAAATCTTCTCCTAGAAAAATAAATAGGGTGATCTAGGCTTCCTTCACCATGTTGCTCCAGGAAAACACCTAAAGCAATGCCAAAAGCATAAATGTGAACATGGAACTCCACCTTCCAATCATGATATATCAAAATAGGAGCAATACTCAACTTTTCTTTGAGAATATTAAAAGGTTGATCACACTTGGGGTTCTAGATGAATACTTTAGATTTATTTAACAACTTCTCCAACGAGGCAGTTATGATTGCATAATTTTTGATAAACCTGTGATAATTCTTAGTATGACCTAGAGTGGACCATGTTAACATCATTATTTTTAGGGTAATGTTGAAAGCTTGTTTATAGTTTTTAAAGTCATGCCTTGGTCTTGAGAATACCAAGGCATTCCTAATTGAGTCACAGTGTGTGTATGTATTGATTCATGGGATGATTCAAGAAAACTTAGTTTATTGATCAAATAAAAGATAAGGTGCCTGTCAAATGAGAGTCAAATCATAAGTTTGAGTCAAATGGTTTATATACATCATTACATATTATGAAGGTGAAGAAGTCATTAAAGGTCCATAGGATGTTTATCATCATTAAAGACTTTGTAAAGGTCCTTGGTTTTGAGTTTAAAGTGACTTCATAAAGTAGGAAATGCTATGTCAAAATCGAGTCATAAGTCTAGGAGGGAAGGTCTTTTCAAAGTGTATCAGTAAACATAATCACATGTGATTAAGTCAGTTAAAGTGGTGCGTTCTACACAAATTCACTACGCAAGTCACTTAAATGATTTGAAAGGTCTTATCACCTCAAACGGGTACTTTCCCTCTCAAAACCTCTCCCTATCAATTCATACATGCATATTCACCACCTTTTATCCATTTTCATGCATCCTTGACCTGCGATTTGGCCTTTTTCCTCTCGAGAAAGCTCCAATAATCCTCTGCTACACAAACTCTGTTGTTCTCTATGCAGCTCATGTGCAGGCTCCCTCGCTACATAAAACTTGTATCACTTTCCTTTCTACAAAAACATCGGTCCAGTTGTCCTCGCTACACATCCTATATCCATTCATTCACTGTGTAAAAAACCTTTAAATCCTATTTCATCCATGCCTTTATACTTGCTATGTAACCTACCTCTCATATAGTGAAAGTTTTTTATGCTAATTATAGAAAACCCCAACCCTCTTGACTTTCTACACAAATTTCCTATTGAGCTTTGAAGACCTTTTCTCTTATCATAGTTTTGAATCCATCTTGCATAGATATCCATAGAGCTATGACAACGCAGGGGAAGATGAAGTACATGAGAGGCAACATGCTAAGGTAAGAGCCACAAAGTCTCAATTTGGTGAATTCAGAATTTGCATTCAGAGTGTGTTTTTAGCAGGCCAGGTGCATAAGGTTTTGTGAGAATATCCAAGGGTATAACATACAGTTAACAAAGGAGTTTTCCCTAAATTATAATGGTGTCCAGAAAACAATTGTTGGGGTCATATTCACAGTATCATAAGAGACAATAGTTGATGCAATAGAGATCCCAATCCAAGGATAAAAATGGTTCAAAGGTATGCCTCTTGATCCTGTGTTTTACATAAATTTTCTCAAGCCTAAGTATATAAATCAAAAGATTGGTGCCAATATTCCCAAGGTGTATGTGATAGATCCCTATGAGAATTTTTTGAGGGTTATACAAAATTATTTCACTTGTGAAGGTAGGTTTGATAGGGTATACTAGTACCGTGTTAGACTTCTCATGCATTTCATAGGAAAAAACTCCCTAATCTTACCTTTTTACCTGTATAGAAGCTTAGGTAAAATGGTTGATAAAGTCCAATCCAGTGCTGACCAACTTAAGAGTATCTTGTTTCACTTTTCTTTGGTAAAGCTACTAGTGGTTGAATAACTTAAAAAGATGAACATGGAATGGGATTCTTTCTTAGCCTTAGCCAATATTCCCCTGGACCCCAAAAGAGATACCCCCTTGTCTGCTGAAAGATTGGCCTCTAACAACTCAGGTGAAAAAGGAAGAAATGATTTAGAAAAGGGAAAAGGAAAATAGATTGAGGGATCTTCACCGATCCATCCAATTCTGAATAAAGGTAGGAGGCTATTATTCACTAATGATGCCAAGGAGACATAGACACCCAACAGACCGACCACAAGGTCAGCTGCTAGAAGGATTCCCACGCCTACGATGCAGACATAATTTATTGAGGTTGTGGCTCAAGAGATGGATGGAGAACAAGTTAAATCAGGAGAGAAAGACTTAGAGTTTAGGGGAATGCAACAAAAAATCAGAGAGGCTCAACATGTTATATCTCAATTTTACCAAGAGAGAAGATAATTGAAAAGGAAGCTAGATGAGAAGGATTCTGAGGAAAAAACACCACAAAACAAGGCAGAGCCAAAGAATGAAAGGTCAAAGGGGAAGGAAGGCATGAAAATCCCCAAGACCATAGTTTTAGCCAAACCTACAACAGCTCTGACTAGATCCTCAACCAGGAAGAAGAATTCAGAGATATAGGGAAAGCTTGCAGTAAGTGAAAGACTTCCTACTTCGCCCACAAAAGGAGAAAAGAACATAAGATGGATAAATAAGTAGTTAAGGGATGCTCAAAATCAAATCATCCAACTTAGGGAAGAAAAGAGGATATCATAGGAAAAAATCATGAAACACTTTAAGGAATGCAAACCAGCCATAGATAATGCCTGTGCAACTCTTTCCAATGCCCAGTCAAAATTGAAAAGAAATGAAACCCTATTAAGGAAAGTGGGAGATTTGAAGGTACAAAACTTAATATAAAGGAAGTAAAATAGGTATCTCAAACAAAATATGCAATTTAATGATGAAGCCATAAGGAGGCTATAACTACTTGCAGAAGTAACAGAGATATGAGTGAAGAAACCTTACAATTTTGTCTTTTTGGGGTAAGAGGTCATATCAAGTTTTGATTATGTCATATAAGTTGTGCTCATTATGGGAGATTTCATTGAGCAATTACAAAATACATAATGATGGAGAATGTTTTTTACAGAAGGGTGACAACATAAATCATTTCCTAAGAATAGTCGCAGTTTTTGGAATGGTAAATTGTCATACACAACACTTGTGTAGCGAGCTCTCTCTATGCAAATGTTGTAGGTAGACATGATTAGAAAGAATAGTGGGAGGTGATGAGAATATAGTTTTTGATGTAAGCACTGGTCTTCATCAAGTTGTTTCCACCTGAATTTGCACGAGTTTCAAGAAAATTAAGTGTGCTACGCAAACACTGTAAGTAACACTTGCATAGAGGTAGCTCCAGTTTGATACGCAAAGGTGACATAGGTTACCCAATAACACACTAAATATCTCGAAATGGTCTCCAGATGCACATGATGACTCATCAACAACATCATATTCAAAATTTCTTAGATCTATGATTGTATAAGATATTTTTTGTTTTGCATTAAAGATGGTCAAAACGAATTTACTATTTTTAGTAAAGTTGTTTACGAGTTGTTCTCTTTCAATGTAACCAGATCCACCATTGTAGGCAGTAGTAGTTTGAATCCTAGTAGCCTATTGTGGAAATAGGCTCTTATATATTTTATCACTTTTGATGTAAAGAGGGGCGAGTTGGCATAAAGTATAGTCATTTTGATCCTTGTTGTAATATTCTTTGAATATGAACAAAATACAAATGCATAAGTCCTGAAATTTTTATGAAAAAGATTCTAATGGTGGTGGTATGAAGTCCGTACTCTTATCTTTGTATGTACTTCTTGTTTCCTTACTTTCATCTTCATTTTCTTATATTTAAATTGGATAATTAAAGGGTCTAGAATTCATCTAATGGTGCTTTAGACTCAAGTGATTTAAAATTTGTTTCTCTTCTTAACTAGGTCAGAATTCATATTTCATGGTTCTCTAATTCAATTATATGTTTCTTTTCCTCTTCCACCCTACACAACACAACTCAAAACTGAAATTTCGTCACCTAATTTAGCCTTTGTTCCTTTGGAAAGTTCTACCTACCAGTCATTGTTTTCATTTGTTTTCAGGGGTTGACTCCATAGCCCAAAATATCCCTCTCCTCCTTGCCAACAAAACTCTATAAAATCCCTTAAAAAAATTAAAACCTAGCCATTGACCTACCAAGAAAATATATCTATTAGAGACTAAGTGACAAGAGAGAGCCCTTTTTGAACTGAGTAGGCTAGTATCCAATTCTAAACTTGTTTGTGGTTACATTTGTAGATTGTTTCTTCAGCCCAATAATTTACTCAGTGCTAACAAACCACAACTTCTTAAAATTCATAGGAGGAGACATATTAAGAATCACAAAAACCTTCATAGGATCAACCAAAAATCCTTCCCTACATACAATGTGTCCCAGAAAATTTCCAAGAGGCATGTAGATGATACATTTCTTCAAATTTAGTGAGATTTGTAATTGCCCGCAATGGTAAAAAATTAACCATAGTAAGCATGTGTTCTCCTTCAACAATTTATACACCATCCAATCATCCATATAAACTTCAAGAAATTTGTGAATAAAATCCCGAAAGGAAACAATCACTCTCTTGGAATAAACAACATGGGAATTCTTCATCCCAAAGGGCATAACATTATAAGGAAAATAACCCCAGTTTGTAGTAAAGGTGGTATTCTTATTGTCCTCATCCATAATCTTGACTTGATGATAGCCTGGGAAACCATCTATGAAGGAATAACCTTCATTTCCCACCACCTGATCAAGGACTTCATCCCTAAATGGACTAGGAAAAGGATCATCTACAAAGGATGAGTTCAAAAACATTTAGTCCACACAAACTCTTATGTCATTAGTACCCTTCTTTCTATATATGAAAATAGGACTAATCCATTCGGCCTCATCCACAAGAAATATTAACCCAACTTCAAGCATCTTGTCAATCTCATTCTTAACCTTTTCTTTGACTCTAGGGTTCAGTTGGTATGGTATTTGTTTGACTGGTTTGGCATCAAGTTTAAGTTATATTTTGATTTCTCCCAGGTCTCCTTTAATTCTTTTTAACTTTGATAAACTTTTTGGAAACAAATCCTTATACTCCCGCAACAGATATTGGATCTATCTCATGGTATGTTCATCCCAATATTCTCCTACATAAGCTAGCTTGAGATGCTCTTCACTTCCAATATTTATCTTTTGCAACTTCAAATATTAAGCATATAAGCCATTGGTATCACTAGATAGATTATCCCTTACTTCTCTTGTTCCTACAGAATCCTTAAAGGTGAAATGTATAATATCCTCCATGTATTTAGGATCTTCAGGGTCCTTGTCAACATTGCTACATTACATAGGTATTCTATAGGGAGATGGATAAAAGATATATTGAAGTAGATATTCATTCTTATGATATACTACATGTGAGTACTGAGGTTTGAATTCATTAGTGAACAAGATTTTCTTTATTTGTTGCAGTACTAGTGTAATTTTGGAAGACTTACCAGAAAAGAAGAAATTATGGTAGAAGTGTCCTCGCAATATCTTCAAACATGAAATCCTTCGTCTGGTGTCTTCATGCACATACCAAGATTTTGCAACCATTCCCAGAGAATGAAATAAATGGTGTACCCAAAACTGAGAAGGCAATTGCACAACTTTCCATACCTTAAAACAATTCTCAATGTGCTGAGTTGGATTAGATAAACCATCACATGTCTCCAACATTAAAATAAGACTCTTCATCTTCTAATATTCACTTGACTAATTGAATTGAGATGGAGGAAGGAAATGGTACTATATGAAAATATTAACCTCATCCCAAGAATAAAGGGATTCTTTGTGACTAACCCACCACCTAGTAGGAGTAGATTTCAAGGCTATATCTAGAGTTGGAATATGTTGATTCTCCATAACTGTATACTCCATATCCACAAAGAAATTGTGTGAATTATAAGTCCCATCATAATTTGGGAATTCCCTAATCTATGTCCCAATCCATATGAATGAATGAACCATAGCGTAACTATAAATGTGTTGAACCGACACAAAAAATATCTAGCTAGAAAATGACATACATAGTTTACAAGGAAGATTTGAGAAAAGAGAAGCAGGAGAGAAAGAATGGAAGAATTATCATTAACCAAATGAATGAATGATCATTTACACATTATATACTCTATATAACTCAACTAATTCTCCCTAGAGGATAAGCCAATGCACGATAGTTGTGGTCTAGAGTGATCTCGACACACACCAACAATTACGAGAGTAAACTGCCACCTAGTCTAGTCTCTCAAGCAGTTACAGGAGTGAACTGCCACCTAGTCTAAGTTAACTAGTCTATCAGTCTTCATTTAACTAACTGAAACAAAGTGAAGTGAGGAGGAGATCAGGGAATCATGATTAATGCAATATTCTGGTGGTAATCCCAAGGACAATTTGCATTAGCTGGTGATGATCTCAATGCTGCATGGTGATGATCCCAATGTGGCATCTAGACTCCACTCAACTGATCAAACCAAAGTGTGAAATGAAGAGAATATTCTCCCTAAACTATAGGAGTTTGAATAAGGACTAATAAACATAAGGAAAAATTTAGGAAAATTAAATCTTAGGTGTGTGTGAAGTATCTCCAACACACCCCCTGAACATCACTATGGTGAAAATAAATAATGGGTCCCGATAACGAGGCCATGTTAAGTACCCAAATACAAAAGATAAACTGAAATAAATGAGGAAAGAGGGAAAATATCATGGGAAACATTAGAAACACCTCCCCTCAAGGGTACAATGTATAAAGAAAATGATGGTTGCTGGAAGCTGTGTCAGTACAATGTATAAAAAAGAAGAACTGATAGTTGCTAGGAAACTGTGTCCTTCACTCCAAGAAAAATACATAGAGAATGCAACTTCTTCTCAGTGAAGGTCTTGTGAAGATGTATGTGGTATGTTTTGCTAAAGGAAATAACTGTAGGTCAATGACCCCCTCATGTAATAATTCCTAGATGTAGTGCAAGTGGATATCGATGTGCTTCGTTTTCTTCCTATGAACTAGATCTCTGCAGAACTTCAGTGTACTCTAGTTGTCACACTAGATGACGATCGAGCGATGAAACAAAATGCCCAAATTAGTGAGAAAATGTTGTAGCCACATAGCCTAAATGGTTATGTTAACTACCCCTTTGTACTCTGCCTTGGATGAAGATAGATAAATAACAACCTACTTCTTGCTCGACCAATAGATAGGCCTAGAACCAAGACATAGTGATTAACCAGATGTGGAGTTGTGATTAATGATATCGCCAACTCAGTTAGAATCAGTGAACCTGATGAGGTCCAATGTAGAGTCTGATACATAGTGAATCCAAAATGTGATGGTTCCCTATACGTATCGAAGGATACGCTTTGCAACCTTCCAATGTAGCTCATGCAGCTCCTGCATGAACCTAAAGATTGCTCCAAATGCATAGGATTAGAGGTTTGGTCTAGAGTGTGTGAGATACAACAATATCCCCAGTAGCTATATGTACAGTGTGTTGTCCACTAGTGGAGTTTCCACACCATCCTCAAGTCTGACGACTGATAGGAAATGAGTCAGGGTAGACTTGTAGTCTTTCAAGTGAAATCTCTCAAGGCGATCTCATGCATACTTTTTCTAAGACTATTTGATTCTTGATGCATCTTGAATGATATCGAGTCCATGGAAGAAATGTAGTGGACCCATGTCTTTCATCAAGAACCTGTCATGCATAATCCTATTGACTGCAACAATCGCTGAAGTCGAGAAACCGGTGATCAACAAATCATCAACATATAAAACTAGGAGTAGAAGTGAATCAACCATCTCGAGCATGTAAACATTCGAGTTTGACTTAAGACGTATAAATTTATGGGATAGAATATAGGAGTCGATATTGGCATACCATACCTTCGGGGCCTTCTTGAGGCCTTAAAGAGACTTCTTCAGTTGACAAACCAAAGATGAATCCTACACAAATCCCTGGGGTTTCTCCATATAGATCTTTTCAAAGAGATCTCTATGAAGAAATGCATTCTTCACTTCCATATGATGGAATTCCCATCCTCTGGATGCTACAATGGAAAGTACCAAACATATGGAATCCATATTTTCTACTGGAGCGAAGGTCTCATCATAGTCAATATCATGCACCTGCTGAAAGCCTTTGGAAACTAGCCTAAATTTGTATCTGCTAACTTGTTCATCCACTGTGCTCTTGGTCCTAAAGACCCATATACACCTGACAAGTTTCCTTGCTATAGGAAGGGGAACTAGATCCAAAGTATGGTTATCAAGTGGGGAGATTTACTCCTCCTGCATGGCGGTTTCCCAAAAGGGATTTCCAGTAGTCTCGCCATAGGACTTTGGATCTGAATACTGAACCAAGAAAATATGCATAGGTGGCATTAGTTTAGTGGAAATGAGTGAAAGAGGAGGATCCTCTAAATCATATCAAGTCCTTCTAGTATCAACTAGATCCCCAACAAGATATCCTACATCCTAAAGAGTAGTCTTGGCTCACTTGGGCCTTGGCTCTGGCTCTGCATCTACATCTGCATGCAATGACTCTACATATGACTATACTGACTCTGCATCTAGATCATTTGAATCCTATTTGATCTAGATTTTATGAGTAGAATGAAATGAATACAAATTATTAAAATATGCTTAACGAAGAATTACAGAGATACAATAAAACTGATTTTCTATTCAATAAGGAAATAAGTTGAAGCTGTAAAATGTAGTAGAAAACAAGCTTGCTAGAATGGTGGCGACTTATCTTTGAGAAGAGATGTGACAGCTGCACTCATTCACAAGAATATGATTACAATGAGGCTCTGAAGGCCATTTTACAATAAAAAGGAATGTAAAAAACCCTAGACATCCAAAAACCTAACCCTAGGAGATGAAGCGCCAAAAGTCACATGGGCCCCATTTGGGTAAGTTAGTACATCAACTTCCCTGGGTCGTAACTTTTGTATACAATCTCCATTTTAGGAATACAATAGCCCATTGGAAAGGTATATCCGAGGAATACACATTTTGATACCATTTATCAAGGGTCATTTTCAACTGTGGCGAGCCCTAAAAATGTTGTTTAGGGTCTCAAAACGGCCCCACAAGTCAAGGACCCGAAAACTAGGAAAAAAACTGCCAAAATGAATTAGTTGGAATAGGTGGGAGGCCATCGACATCCATATAGATCAATCCTACCCCCTTATGAATCAATGTTCTCCATTGCATTGAGTTGCCCCATTAGATAAGGAAATTTCTGTTGAATTTGGCCCCGGGTGAGCCACTTGCCTTGGTGCAGGAGCTGCTTTGCATTGACAACTCGATAAAGATAGATCCTTTGCTGTCAGGTGCCCTTGATCTATGTGTCCACAATATGATCACTGGATTCCTGTTACATGTAGTCAGGTTTGAGATTTTTTGGTGTCAACTGCTCTTCTATCTCTGAGGTGTCCAATAATGGTGGGAAATATGGCCGAAGGAGAGCCACGTTGAAGACTGGGTGCAGGCCAAGGAAAGGGGGAATGTTGAGCGCAAAATCATTGTCATCCAAAGCCTTCATGATGGTGTATGAGCCATACCAGAGTGGGAAAAGATTTTGATGGGGCCCTACAAGGTGTTATTTCTGCAAGTGCAACCAAACTTTGTCACCCACCTGAAACTTATGTGGCACCTGATGTTGATCATGGAACTGCTTGTACTTGGCATTCGAATTCTGTAAAATATCATGAACCTGTTGGCAGATGTGATGGATCCGCTCAATGAATTAGGTGGATTTGTCAGATTCTGGTGTAATAGGAGATGAGTCAGCCGACATCTTCGCCAGGGGTAGTGCAACATCCATTGGGCCCAATGGTTGGAATCCCAACCCCACCTGAAAGGGGTTGTGGCCAGTTGATCTATGCAGGGATCTATTGTAGCTATGTTGGACATACAGAAGAATCTCATCCCATGTGTGGGGGTGCTTGGAATTGTACATGTGAAATATATGTATGATCATCTGATTGATAGCCTCAGTTTGGCCATCTGTCTGGGGGTGGAAGGCAATGGATTTGGTGAGCTTGGTATCCAACAGTGACTAGAGGCTCGACCAGAATGTGTTGAGGAACCGACTGTCCCGATTTGAGACAATGGTTTGTGGGATCCCAAAGTGTACCCAGATGCGTTCAAATAAGAGCTTGCCAGTGGTCTTTGCAGTGATGTTCATCTTGCAGGCGGCCAGAATCGCCATCTTGAAAAAGCGATCAACAACCACAAAAACACAGTCAGTTCCCCTCTTGGTGGATGGGAAGCCTGACATGTAGTCCATTGAGGTGGATTCCCATGGATTTTCAGGAGTAGGAAGAGGGGTGTATAGGCCTTATTTCTTAGTGGTCGGTTTGGAAATAGCACAGACGGTGTAAGACCTGATATACTTATCGACATCATGTCGAAGTTTTGGCCAGTAGAAATGTTTTTGCAGCACTGCCACTATCTTTTCGACACAAAAGTGTCTTTCCACCCAACTTTAGTGAGCTTCCCAAATTAGCTTCACGTGCTCGCATGATGGAACACAAATATGGCCCAGACGACACAACAGCTCGTCCTGAAGATGGAAATTAGCGACCACTGAGTTTTCTTCCAAAATTTGGTAGGTGGTGGGGAAGTCAAGGTCTGTCTCATAGAGGTGGGGCCATCTAGAGGTATCATGGCTGCAAGAGTCTAGCAACGTGGCGAGTGATGCGACTAGAGGTCGGCTGAGGAAATCAACAAATCGATTGGCACTTCATTTTTTATACTTGATGTTGAGGTGGAACTGCTGTAACTATGTGGACCACTTCTGATGGTAGTCATTCTACAATTTTCCTTGGGTCTACATGAACTGTAGTGGCTTGTGATCAGTGTGGATGTCTATCTCCTTCCCCAGAATGTCATTTCTCCATTGGAGGCAGGATTTTAGAATGGAGTACATTTATTTGTCACAAGTAGTGTACTTATGGACATCATCTAATAATGTCTCACTATGATATGCCACAGGGTGGCTGTGTTGAGTGAGAATGACACCCACAACCTATTCTAAAGCATTTGTCTTGATCTCAAAGGGATGTTGTAGGTATGGTAATGAAAGTACTGGGGATGAGCACAAACATTGATTCAATTCATCAAAGGCTTGTTGTTGGGACATGCCCCACATAAATTTTCCTTACCACCACCCCTGGTTACTTGGATGAGGGCCCATGCGATATGAGATAATCCCAACACAAACCTACGATAGAAATTGGTGAGGCCCAAGAAGCTCTGAAGATCAGTGAGTGTGGTTGGGGCTAGCTAGTCATGGATGAACTAGATCTTGGCTAGATCCACATGCATACCATGATGATCAATGATGTAGCCTAAGTAATGGACCCTGTCCATGCTGAAGGAGCATTTTTCCAAGTTTTCATATAGTTTGTAATGCCGCAGGGTGTGCAGAACCTGCTGAATATGTTGCAAGTGTTCCACCCAAGTCTTGTTGTAGATGAGGATATCATCCATATACACCACTAAAAAAGTACTGGTGAAAGGTCTCAGGATATTTTCCATCATCCTCATAAAATTTGTTGGAGCATTTGTCAAACCAAAGGGCATGAACAACCATTCAAAAAGACCTTCTTTTGACTTGAAGGTGATATTCCATACATCTGTATGTTATACTGGGACCTGGTGGTAGCCAAACTTAAGATCAATCTTGCTGAAGTATTTGGCCCCCATGAGCTGATCAAGGAGGTCGTTGATTCAAGGAATCAGGTATCGGTTCCAGACTGTGATTTTATTTAGGGCCCGGTAATCAATGTAGAGTTGCCCGATCCTATCTTTGTTCTGCACCAATACGATTGGTCTCCCACAAGGCGATGAGCTGGGATGGATGTGCCCCTTGTGGAGAAGTTCTTGGATCTACCTCTTGATATCCTCATTTTCTAACTGAGAGCAGTGGTAGACCGACCCATTGGGTAGCAGTGCACCCAGGTTCAGATCGATGGGATGCTTGACCTAGAAGTGTGTTATAGCAAGATTTTCCTCACCATTGCTATATTGCACATAGGACCTTTTTCCATTTCCCTATGCAGACTTTTTATCCCTTTTTGATGAATCCAGAGCTAAAAAACATACATTTTTCCACATATACTCTCTCTAACTACTTGCTACTCAATTACATCTCACATATATCAGGATTTTTGCCAAAAAATACAAAATGAGGCTGGGTTTCCATGTCACGACAAAAGATCTTTGATCCTTGGCCTTCCATGTACTGGAAACGTTTCGAATCGGCCCTTCAGTTTCATTCTAGAGGCTATAAGAGCACAATTTCGAACTATGGAAAAGAGAGAGAAAGCATTAAACTTTGAGAGCAAAGTTACTCTAGAGAAATTACTTCATATTGAGTCTGCATCCCTTTGTCCCTCAAGTCTGAACACAGTGTTTAGCCCCCAATCTCTTCCCTTATTGTTGAGAGGACCTCTTTGCCTCTTTCTCATGAGCTTTCCTTTGGTGGAGGATTGAAGTGGCGGGGACCCAGTTGGAAGGAACTTGGTTTCTTGGTTTCGAACCATGCCAACATGGAAGTCTGTAATGTTGACACTTTTGCAAATCAATTATTAATAGAAATACTCCTTTCCCGTCCTATTGATATCTTGCAAATATATGATTATTATCCATGGGCGTGTTTGTAATGTCTATTAATGGATTATGATATCTAATGTGCTAACTCCTTTTATATCATAACTATATACTTGGTTTTCTTGTTTGTTGATAACTTCTCACAGGTATAAAGCTTTGGGTCAAAGTGCTCAACGGTGGAATATCATCAAACGTTGGATCGAGGTAGGCCTCTTTCTTATATTTCACATTAGTCTATATAGCATATGTTGGAATTGAGTTGATTTCTGTAGTCATACCTGTCTGTTGTGGTTTACCCTTAGCCATAGAGATTTTTTCCCTTGTAACAGAAATGGTGACTCCACTAGGGAGAGATCTTCCTTCTAAGGGTTGAAGTACTTTTTCTTCTTACATTGCTCTTTTTTCTTTGTGTTTCTTGTCGTATCACTGCTTGAAAGATCTTGTTCACTCTGAGTATGAGATTTCAGCCTTTTACCCTTGCCTGACCTTGTTTTAAAGCATATATGCACTTTTTTCCTTGACAATCGCGTATACATGCTTGTTGTCTCACTGCAAGAAGCGTATATACGCTCTATTCTCCTGAATAGTCACGTATACCACTTCCCCTTGCTTGTTTTCTTGGTTGAGTGATTGTTGAGTAGGATTTAAAGATTGTTGAGCCTTCTTAGGTATCTGTAGTGTCTGTGGAGATTATCTGGGATGATGGAAAGCCTGTTTGGAGTTGATTTTTTTTTTGGGCGTAGTCTTTTTCTTTATTTTCTATTTTCAATTTGTCCTTGGCTTCTGGGTTGTTTGCTTGGCAACCTGGTATTCTGCTTGAGTTACTTATTTTATACACAGTAGAATTCATATGTTAAGTTACTTATCAGTCCATGCATTTTCTTTTTAGAATATTGAAAATACAAAAAATTAGGCATTTTGCATTGGTTGGCATTTTTGTCTTTGAATTTTTATCATTAGCTTAGCACATTTAGCGAAATATTATATTTTACTTCTGAATTGCAGATTTGAAATTGAAGACTGCATTGTTTTTATTAGCATATCATTCATTGAAAAGTTAAAGATAGACTTTGCATTATATCCATATTTATTTTCTGGCAGAGTCATAACACCATGAGTTTCACTTCCATACCTTTTTGAGTAACCATGGCCAATAAAATTTACGCTTTAAACTAAAATTGATTAGTCATGATTTTATTTTTTTGGGTTCACAAACTAGCTTAGGATTTAATGCCTTGGAATAGGATTTTGTGAGTAAACTTCTCCAAGGCAGTTAAATCAACATATGTGTCTGAGACAGGGAGTTGAGAAGTCCATTATATAATCGGTAAGATCAGGAGGCTCCACTCACACTAGAGTTAATCATGAGGTCGCACGAAGTTAGTTGAAGGGATAACCCCTGGATACTCACCTAGCATCAGAGATATTTCTATGTATTTATTCCTATTTGGGGATCTTGCTAGTGCCCATACCTCCGTGAGAGGCGGTGATTTCAAGGTTTAGGGCTTTGCTACGCTGCCCATATGGTGATCCGGACTTACGACTGCTCGCCTGTGCATCGGTTATACAGTGTTTTAATAGTTGCTTGACTTAGGTATCTCAGAGGTTACTTGCATGGGTTATTCTGCTTGTACCCTGAGTCAGATAAGGGTTGGACAACACACAACCTTTATGGAGGATTACCTCTCTGGGGGGATCTGACCGACTAGTTGTTAAGCCCAGGAGGGCCCTTATAACTGATTTTGTTACATCCAAACTTTAGCGGGGAGTCTCAGGTCCCTCTTGGACGAGACATACCTTCTTTTGTGAGGGAGGTCACTCAGTCGCTTTAGCTTGTTTGCATGCATATTGGCCGTTTGATTTTTTGGTATGCTCTTTGACTACTAGTCGACCTTAGGCATATTTTTTGGGTTTCATCATTATGGACAATAGAGTTTCTTTTGATCCCTCATTCACTGCTACCCACCCCATGATACCTGCTAATTTCATGGGGACGGACCCTTCCATTTTTTACAATGTTATGCAGAACTACAATTCTCAGTCCACACCTTGGGTCTCTAGACATTTTTCTATTGATATGCCTTCCCCCGTACAATCATCTCCCTAGCCCACATATATGAATCCTGGCATTGGACCCGGGGGCACCATGGCTTCAATGCCTACTTCTTCGTTTGATATGAGTCATGTCCCCATGGGAGGTTGGAACATTCCCCCCTATGGATCCAATACTAGCTATGCTTTTTCAGGAGCCATTACTTAGATGGGTGCCTATCCCACTTATTACCCCCCACCCATGTATCTTTCGTCCTCCATGTCAATTCCTTCGAACACTTTTTCCATGACAGGTCCTCAATTACCACCAGGTCTTTCATATGGAGAGAACCAGTTTTACGGTTCGGGCTACCCTCTTTATGGGATCCCTTCACAAAGGGGCAACATATATCCTCACTCGAATAATCCTTATCCTACCTCATTCTCTTCACAGACCTCAGTGACGATGCCCGTCCAAACCTCTTCGGACCATTTTGGCATGAACCAACACCTTTTTGGGCTAGGGCAAGAGGTATACCAAGATCCTACCTGGCTTGCAATTTTTCAGAATCAATCTTTCCCCGAACTGTGGAATCAAATTCCACCATCAATCGCTAACCCAGTCACTGTCAGTCATACTGGTGCTCCATCTCCAACCTATTCCAGTTATGTCAGAGATGGGTCGACTTCTTCTACAAAATACATCGACAAATTTCCCCCAACCTCTACCAATTATATTGGGAGCACCATTCTTTTTTCCCCAAATCATAGCCATGTCATGTTTCCCGCTTCTATTCATCATACATGAGATGAATCTCTTTCTCCTGCTAATTACATCGAGAATCCTAGACGCCTCAGACATAATCCTAAATTCTTTTGCATGACTTGCGAAGGAAGTCACCTTACTCATTTGTGTCTGATTACTGCCGAGATACCAGAAGCGTGGGGCTCACCCAAGAGCCCTTCAAATTCCGAGGCATCCATGGTTTCTCTTCACACCACTTATCCCTTGATCATCTCGATGGTTCCACCGACACAATATTCTCCCAACCTCACCCCCTTTGTTAAGGGTGAAGCATCTCTTACCCCCATTACTATGCATCCTCTTTAGCCTATAATTGAAGAAGTGGCCACACCAGTGAAATCTTTGGTCAACCCTACCCTCCCTAAAGATAATGATGCGCTTGTTAGTCATTTCATCAACATTTCAAGTCCTCCTCCTACTGAACGAGAGAGATTTATTCTTCCCCCGAATGCTCTCCCTCTAAGTCTTGACGAGGTTTCTTTCAATTGGGATAACCTGATGGGACATCTCATTCCCCCACCTATGTATTTCCCATTAAGAGACACTATTCAAACCATCATGGAGACTGTATCCTTCGTTAGCACCTTCTCCTCCTTTAATTGGAAATCCTTGGGTTTTCCCAAGCTCTTGTCAGCTATCCGCAAGATACTGACTTTCGGCAGAAGGCCGGGACGAGAGCCTTGGCCTCCTCCTTGACATGTTGATTAGACTCCCAATAACGAGTCTCAGTTAATCTCTTTTCCGACTCGTCCAAAAACAGAAAAGATCGCCGAGTGATTTGTCCCTTTCACACTCATTAAAATTGTATTTGAAAGATCATGAGTCCTAGTTAAGCTCTTTTATGACTCGCTATCAAAAATAGAAAAGATTGCCAAGTGAACTTGTCTTTTTCACACTCGCAAATTGGATTTGAAAAGATGTCTATTTGGCACAATTTTACCCCATTTTCACACCAAATATACTAAAAGATATAAAAAAGGACATTTTTTGGCACTAAGTTGTGATTGCATCTCATGCCCTTGCTTGTTGTATTGAGCCTTTAGCTGATTCTTGCTTTGCGTTATAAACCGTTGCCTAAGAAGTTTTCATCCTCAACCAAGCAGAGCCTTGTTTTTATCCTTCGCAATTTGACACCCTATACCCTAGAGGGAACATCACCCCGAGTGTCCATCTCCTGCATGCATTTCCTTGGATTGAGCATCGGTACGTTCCACTGCTGGAACTAATTTTTCTTACTTGTGACACTCGTTCCCTCCTCTGTATCATATCATTCATTTGTTATGAAAAAGAAAAAAGACGGGCGAGAAGAGAATACTATATTTTAATTGGCAGCAATCATGTCACCTTTGAACATAGCACAAATTTATTAAGTCCATATGTCATCATAATTTTGGGTTTAGCATGGCCTTAGGAAGCTGATCCCACTACAAAGTTTTCTCTACCGACTGGTTACTCTTCCAGTCCCTATAGAGAACATTATTGACGCCTCCTGCATCTAATTGTCACATCATTGAGTCCATGCTGTCAGAGTCCACCATATGTCTCATGCTCTTATTCAAAGGAAGTCTATCAACCTGTGTCAGCCACTCCTCAGAAATATTGACTTTACATGTTGGCCATACCCTTAGTTTTCCTCAGAGTCACATGATACTTTGGTCTTATCATGCACCCTGGCCCTACTTTCATCATTGGTAGGTCACCTTGAACCCAACAATCAACATTTCATCATTGGTCATTGACTGGGTGGTTTCCCTTGTGTTCAACGACAAGACATCTATTCACACTTTGGGATTCATGCAGTGTCTTGGATGCCATTAGCCTTATTGGTGGTTTCCTCGCCTTTGTTAGCATTTTTTCATGATTGAATGCTATTCAGAGGGTCCTTTTCATGTACCGCTTACATTTGGCACACGTGAAATATGCACAAGGTCGTTGGTTCGTGAACATGTTCTTCGTCTGATATCCACCAAATCATGAAGCTCCTTCTTTGTTCCTCGTGCTGAGTGATGAGAGATGCCTCAATGCTCTCCTTTCAGTGGGTCTCCTTCCATCGACTTCAACTCATTTATTTTGGATATGAGACCTAGAATTTTATGAGTACCTTGAGGATTGCAGTGATTAGTGGCAGGCTCTCTCACCATTGACAGATAGGAATACATCAATGTCTCCTGATCAATGGATCTCTCAAGTGCTCGACACCAACTCCTTTTTCACATTTGTAGAGATGTACTCAGTCCCTTGATACCTACTTTCATTATCGGTTGGTTGTCTCGCATTTGTTAATGATATACTTCAATGACCAGTAATCAAATGATGTCTCATCGTGTTCGACCTCAACTCATTTATTCACATGATGTAGACTTGCACCATTGGCATATAGTGTAGAAGACTTGAAGACATCACTATGTGGCCACAACTTTCCTGAACTATTTCTTCCATTTCATTGGACCAGTACCTATTTGACTTCATTGATCATGGGAGATTAGATTGTACTCCATGGTATATAGATATCTTTAGATTGATTTTTGAGACTGGTTTCACTGGGCCTTGTTCGTGACTATGACAACTTTTGGCATATAACCACATTTGTATTTGCCTATTCATGGCCATGAACACTTGTTCGGTATCTTTTCCACATGGATCTGCATTGTATTCTTGGCAGCCATGTATGCAAAGTTAGTACATAATGTAATAAGAAATTGAGTTCGTCTAGCTGGTTCTCTACCACTCCACTTCTGTGTTATTTATAATGTATTTCGATCATCCCAGATACTCCTATGATCTCACACATTAGGGGGCATCTGTTATAGTAATATTTGCCTCACCATTGCTATCTTGCACATAGGACCTTTTTCCATTTCCCTATGCAGACCTTTTATCTCTTTTTGATGAATCCAGAGATAAAAAACATACATTTTTCCACATATACACTCCCTAACTACTATGCAATATGCGTATACGTTTGCTGCTCCATTACAGCTCGCGTATATCGGGGTTTGTGCCAAAAAATACAAAATGTGGTCGGGTTTCCATGTCATGACAAAATATCTCTGATCCTTGGCCTTCCATGTACTAGAAACATTTCGACTCGACCCTTAAGTTACATTCTGGAGGCTATAAGATCACAATTTCAAACTATGGAAAAGAGAGAGAAAGCATTCAACTTTGAGAGCAAAGTTACTCTGGAGAAATTACTTCATATTGAGTCTGCATTCCTTTGTCTGTTAAGAACCAAATATCAATATAGCATAGAAAAACCTCATAATAAGTATTCAATGCCTTGAAAAAGAGATAATTTCAGATAATAAGCCTCTTCAAGGGGGAAACCTCCTTTTACCCCACATAAATGTTCAAGTACAAGATGATTCCAAATGAAAATGTCTCCTTGGTATATATAGGAGACTAGGAGGTATAA